>OX384033.1:7694342-7934342 GCA_947534325.1 Agonum fuliginosum
ATACACATACACATACACATACACATACACATACACATACACATACACATACACATACACATACACATACACATACACATACACATACACATACACATACACATACACATACACATACACATACACATACACATACACATACACATACACATACACATACACATACACATACACATACACATACACATACACATACACATACACATACACATACACATACACATACACATACACATACACATACACATACACATACACATACACATACACATACACATACACATACACATACACATACACATACACATACACATACACATACACATACACATACACATACACATACACATACACATACACATACACATACACATACACATACACATACACATACACATACACATACACATACACATACACATACACATACACATACACATACACATACACATACACATACACATACACATACACATACACATACACATACACATACACATACACATACACATACACATACACATACACATACACATACACATACACATACACATACACATACACATACACATACACATACACATACACATACACATACACATACACATACACATACACATACACATACACATACACATACACATACACATACACATACACATACACATACACATACACATACACATACACATACACATACACATACACATACACATACACATACACATACACATACACATACACATACACATACACATACACATACACATACACATACACATACACATACACATACACATACACATACACATACACATACACATACACATACACATACACATACACATACACATACACATACACATACACATACACATACACATACACATACACATACACATACACATACACATACACATACACATACACATACACATACACATACACATACACATACACATACACATACACATACACATACACATACACATACACATACACATACACATACACATACACATACACATACACATACACATACACATACACATACACATACACATACACATACACATACACATACACATACACATACACATACACATACACATACACATACACATACACATACACATACACATACACATACACATACACATACACATACACATACACATACACATACACATACACATACACATACACATACACATACACATACACATACACATACACATACACATACACATACACATACACATACACATACACATACACATACACATACACATACACATACACATACACATACACATACACATACACATACACATACACATACACATACACATACACATACACATACACATACACATACACATACACATACACATACACATACACATACACATACACATACACATACACATACACATACACATACACATACACATACACATACACATACACATACACATACACATACACATACACATACACATACACATACACATACACATACACATACACATACACATACACATACACATACACATACACATACACATACACATACACATACACATACACATACACATACACATACACATACACATACACATACACATACACATACACATACACATACACATACACATACACATACACATACACATACACATACACATACACATACACATACACATACACATACACATACACATACACATACACATACACATACACATACACATACACATACACATACACATACACATACACATACACATACACATACACATACACATACACATACACATACACATACACATACACATACACATACACATACACATACACATACACATACACATACACATACACATACACATACACATACACATACACATACACATACACATACACATACACATACACATACACATACACATACACATACACATACACATACACATACACATACACATACACATACACATACACATACACATACACATACACATACACATACACATACACATACACATACACATACACATACACATACACATACACATACACATACACATACACATACACATACACATACACATACACATACACATACACATACACATACACATACACATACACATACACATACACATACACATACACATACACATACACATACACATACACATACACATACACATACACATACACATACACATACACATACACATACACATACACATACACATACACATACACATACACATACACATACACATACACATACACATACACATACACATACACATACACATACACATACACATACACATACACATACACATACACATACACATACACATACACATACACATACACATACACATACACATACACATACACATACACATACACATACACATACACATACACATACACATACACATACACATACACATACACATACACATACACATACACATACACATACACATACACATACACATACACATACACATACACATACACATACACATACACATACACATACACATACACATACACATACACATACACATACACATACACATACACATACACATACACATACACATACACATACACATACACATACACATACACATACACATACACATACACATACACATACACATACACATACACATACACATACACATACACATACACATACACATACACATACACATACACATACACATACACATACACATACACATACACATACACATACACATACACATACACATACACATACACATACACATACACATACACATACACATACACATACACATACACATACACATACACATACACATACACATACACATACACATACACATACACATACACATACACATACACATACACATACACATACACATACACATACACATACACATACACATACACATACACATACACATACACATACACATACACATACACATACACATACACATACACATACACATACACATACACATACACATACACATACACATACACATACACATACACATACACATACACATACACATACACATACACATACACATACACATACACATACACACACACACACACACACACACACACACACACACACACACACACACACACACACACACACACACACACACACACACACACACACACACACACACACACACACACACACACACACAGACATCATCGTGAAACTATCAAAAATGAGTTGTAAGGACCCTAATTCATGCTCATCCACTAAAAATTCACCACCCGATTTTTTGCATGATTCCAACACCTTCCTTTACAGGTAAGCGGAAGGTAAAAAGTGTTCAAAAATAAAAAATTCAAATTAACATATTTCGATTTTAAAGCAAAATTTTATAATTCTGCATCTTGCATTTTGTAGATTGTACTTTTATCTACAACAATATCTTTATATTATTATATTTAATAAATCAATAAACGCTGTGGTAGAGGATCGTCTTAAGTCCGTTCGGTTGGAGAAGGATTCAAAGATAAGCGGTATCAGTTTTGTGAAATTTATTATACAAAGTGGCGCAAAAGTAATCACTCTATTTCTTAAGGCAGTAACTTTGTTTGTAAATTAAAAAATAAGTAGTTCTGTTTGCTGAAACATGTAATTTTTTTCCCATTAAGTCGCGAAGATCATATCGGTCAAGTGGCCTCCGCTACAGTTGATGCACGTTCGGGCTCGTTCCATAGCATTTACATGATTTCTGTCAAAAATTTTTCACTTCTTGTCGGATAGTCTCCTTTAGGGACGTCAAGGTCTGTGGCTTGTTCGTATAGACCAGTGATTCTAAAAAAACCAAAAAAAGAAGTCCGAAACGGTGAAATTTGGCGATCTCGCGGGACAGTGCAATACGCCAAAACGAGAGATCAAGCGGCTACTAATGTCAAAGTCGCGATGACATGAGACGCCAGGGTGGTTACTTTTGCGCCACCTAGTATTAGGCCTAGTTCACACGAGGCAAGTTTTCCTAAAACGTTTTCTTATATATGCCGTTCATATACGGGAAAACTAATTATTTTTATAAAACATGTTGAAGCTAGTGATTTTTAAATATATTTTATAGCCATATTAGTTTCGCCATATGAACGATATTGACAATTTTTATGACAGTTTCTAGCACCAGTTTTATTTAAAAAAAAAAACTTTTTAGGAAAACTTTCCTCGTGTGAACTGAGCATTAGGAAACATCATTTCTAAGATAGCTGATAGCTTATCCTTATTTTTATTTTAAGATAGGGAAGAATATGTTTATTTAAAAAAATTAGGCAAAGCTGAGATAGAACTGTCAATTAATTTGTTTGTACCTAACCTACTAATATGGTGGAATGAAGAAGTTCTCGCAATCTAAAAAATATGCATTCTATAAGTATATTTTGCAACTCATATTTTAAAATGAGAACTAAGTTATTTGTTCGTGATTACTTATTTAAATTAAATACCTACATGTTCAATCTTGGTTACCAACTACGGTCAACATATAACATCCCAAACATAAACAATATATAAGAAGTCCCAAGAGAAGACCAGAAACAATTAAGAATAACGATAGAATTTATAAAAAATCTGATGTGGCCAGCACATAACCTCCCGCCTTGGCACTATAATATGTGAATTTAGTCTTAGTGAAACTTTCTTAAATTATAATTTTGCAATAAATTTTATAATTCACGAACTTTTAGCAAATTTTTTTATAGTTCTTAGTTCTTTAATTAGCTCTTTGTAGATACAAATTTTACATTATTATTACGTTATGTCCTGATAATAATATTTATACATTTCTTTAAAATGGTACCACAAACATTTCTGAATTCTGATATTGTATTCATCTGTCACATAGACATTTTTGTTTTTAAATTTTTGATTTAGAAAAGATGTTAAATAAATATTGTAAGATGTAATTTGTTCTTTCAAATATCTTATCACAAATTGTAACTATATCGTAGATTTTTGCAAAAAATGTTAGAATGCTTCAAAAAAATACCACTTCCGGTCAAGGTATTTGTATCAAAATTTTAGCATCTCTTTCAATTAGTATACAAATAATGTAAAGTACCAAATATCAAAATTTTGAGTTATCCGACCTTCAGAAATCCGGCCTTGAAAACATTCATACACAGACATCATTGTGAAACTATCAAAAATTATTATTTGCAACGACCCTAATTCGTGCTCATCCAATTAAAAGTCACAACCCAATTTTTTGTATGATTCTAATACCTCCCTTACAGGTAAGCGGGAGGTAAAAATGGAATTTACTGATTCAGATCAAATGTAAATTACGTAAATCTGTACCATAGATCAAAACATTAGATTCTATCAGTAGTTGTAGTACTTTAGTAGTAAACGAATTCAGAACTAAACAATTATAAACGTAAGTGGCTAATTTAACCAACCAGCGCTCAACGTTTTGTGGAAGCACTGAATGGATGCTTAGTATTGATTATTAAATTTTCTAAATATTCACAATTTTAATGAAAAGGAACTACTATAAAATAGCTGACAAATCTCGCCGATAGATGTCATATTCGCAAAATCTTCTTTCAGTATTATAAATGTAAGTGGCTAATTTAACAACCAGCGTTCAACGTTCGCACTTATAATTGAAATTTGAATTTTGTGGAAGCACTGGTTGGATGCTAAATATTTATATTCTAAATATTCACAACTTTAATGAAAAGGAACTATAAAATAACTGACAAATCTCGCTGATAGATGTCATATTATTCGCAAAGCTTCTTTCATTACTAGATATGCTAACTAAAAGCTAACTAGCTAACAAAATACTAAATTTGCTGCTAAAATAAATTTAAAGTTTTCAGGAAAATATACTGAGCTTCAACATAAAAGCCAGTTTAAATCATTTTGATTAACGGTACCTAAGTGAAAATGATTTTAAATGACTTTAAGGTTATTAGTTTTCCGGACTAGATGCCTGTGTGAAATGAATAGGGTATGTGAAAGCTAGTACTATGTTACATTTCACATTTAACATCAAACAAGTAATGTACCTTGGTGAAATACCAAAAGGTCAATTTTTGTAATTGGGTATTGAGGTAGATCCTCAAAACCCTGCCTGAATAATTGAAACATAGTAATAGCAATTAGTTATAAAGCTTCGTAGATGCTTTCATTTAGTTTCAAGGTCTCGTCTCAAATTTTCGAGACGAGAAATTTAAGTATTCTCGTCACAGTCATTTCTCGGCATTTTCAGTTTTGTTTGTTGACATGTACAAAAATATCCATATGATTATAGATTTCATTGCGATTTTGTTTAATATTTACAGTTTTATAAATCTGTAGCAACTACAGATTTTCACAGAATTGCAGCATTAATTTCCCGCACTTGTTGAATCGTTGCTATAGCTTACGGCCAGTCATTGGTTTCAGTTTGCTTTACGTCACATAGGAAAATTCAATTTTCATTATTTTTGGGGCTTGTCAATAAAAATTTTGTCAAGATTTCTATAATTTTATTACTTTGACATTCAAAACATTGACAATTTTGATGAAAAACTGATCGTCTGGCTGCGTGTACTTTCGTGGCGTGCATATTCGTGCTATGTCCCTAATGCTAATAGTGTCGTTTCGTGCCACTTTACCTGGGCAGGGTTTTCTACCTGGGCTTTATAATCCTGACCTAGCGGGAGGTCAACGAGTAAGTGTTCCGTTCCAATTTTGTTTCATTTTGGATGCAATCCACAAACCGGAAGTACCTAGTACTTTTATTATTTTCTAGATACATAATAATTTTATGAAAATATTATTTATTTCAAATATAATATAATATAATATGTCAAGCAATTAGTATATTATTTATTTCTAATGAAAGATTATATTATATTATCAGCAATTAGTATATTTCATTTATTTCTCCGTATATGGACTATTTAAAAATTAAAGTATTATTTAGCGGTCCCCAGTTCGATTTCCAGCATAACCGATAATAATACCACTGGATCCGAGTGGTTGAATTCCACTATAATAACATCTAATTGGGAGTTAATCCTGTAGGTTGGTTACCATACAAAAAAATCTGACGTGGCTACCACAAAACCTCCCGCCATACCTTACTTTATTCTTTTAACTTATTATACAAATATATTAATATATAAGTACTACTACTACTGCTACTATACTCACAAATATATTTTAGTCATTTTATTTAAACTGCAGAAGAAGATAGAAAGCATATTTTACTATTGTCACTGTCATGTCATAACATAATAATTTAATTTAAATTTTACGTAATAACAAATGTTAATCGATCATGGACTACAAGATACCGAAATACTAAATTATAAATATATACTTTAATTATTCTTAAATGATACCAGATATACAAAAAAAATATAAAATACCGATTGTAGGTAATAATCACATAATCTTTCATTTAAAATAAAAAAATTGTCTTAAATTAAATATTTATCGAAATATTTGAAAAAAGTACTACTTCCGGTTTGTAGATTGAAACCAAAAATATATTGGACTTTTAAGAATCGTATTGAAACCTTAAATACAAAATTTTAAATTTTAATGTTTGATATTTTTTGAGTTATCGTGAACGAAAAAATTGTAACATACGCACGAACGCACGCACGCACGCACGCAGTCACACACACACACGCGCGCTCACACACACAGACATCATCTCAAAAATGTGTAATTCGTATTCTAGAGACCCTAAAACGTGCTTATCTGCCAAAAACTCACACTCGAAAATTTTGACCCATCACAATACCTCTCTTGTAGAATATGAGGCGAGAGGTAAAAACATCAATTTGTATAATCACATCATTCAAATTAGCATATTGTGTAATTGTAACAACACTATAACCTATGCTGTTAAATTAAATTATATTAAATTTTTAAAAAATCTTGTTTATATGACCCTTTTTCCCATTCTTGTCTCCGTCACTGTGCATTCACATCTAGAGTCATGGCTGGCTTAACTCGCCTGGCCGCCTCGACCGACACCGACAGATATACCTGTTGATCAAGGTAGCCGCAACAGTACTACTTCACACACTCGTCGACAAACACACGATAACATAACCCAGTCAAGTCAAGGCAGTCGCACGCTAACATTTCATGTTCTTCTTCTTCTTCTTCTTCTTCTTCACGTTCCTTTTCAAGTCATTCACTGCAGGAAAACATAATACAGTTAACATTACCGCCATTCAACTCACATGTCACATGAGGTTCGTTGTTTATGCTTTTCCTCTGTTGTTTTAGTTCTGCGAAAATTGGTTATAAATATAGAGCGGGAAACTAGAAAAATAGTCATAGAGGTACACTCTCAATGCATTAGTTGGGCATGTACGAATGTATGAATCTACAATCTACAAAATGATCGATGCAGAATTTAAAAATTTTGTTTTCAAATCGAAATATTATGTTAATCTGAATTAAGGCAATTTTTGTTATTTTTTGAACACAAATATCTTTTATTTTAAAATGAATTAAAAAAATTCGATCGGTTATTTCACAGATCCAATGGACCGCTTTTTGATTTACACCTGTATATAGATTATTATACCATACTATTAGTTTTTAGTAACCTGGAAAATTTGCCCTACGTTTGTATAAAAACATAGCTTATACACTGAATTTGAAACCATAAAATAATTATAACTTTGATACAATTACAAATAACCAAACAATAATTTGTGATATAAATACTGGTAAGTAATAATTAATATCATTTGAATTTTACGGTGAGAAAGTGTAATAATTAATAACAATATCATAATTTGATTAAATTATATTATATTATGATGGTTTTTCCTGCTTTTAACGGAAGAAACTGGCATTGTACTCAGAGATAAACCATAGTTTAAAAAATAAAACTGTGCGGATGGTTGCTGTGGTGTGGTAGAACTTTAAAAAGAGAAGAAACATTCTCTAACGAAAATAAAAGCGTTCTTGTTATTTTAAATTTGCATGATGGAGTCTTTTAGTTTCATGGTTGTACAAATAATATTCTGATGCTCATTTTATAAAGTTTATAAAACAATAATTGGACATTCTTAAAGGAAATATAAACGCAATACTATTAACATTGAATTTTTGTACAAACAAACAGAACATTACATCTCTTCGCTTTTCATGAATTACATTTATAATAGTTCTTCCCCTGAGTAACCTTGCAACAAGGATGTGACTGAGTCCGTTTTCTTTCGAACGCGGAAGAGTAGTGGTGAAGAATGCGTGAGGAATGTGGACAGGTCTCACGAGAGAGATCCGAGGTAAGCGGTCAGCAGACAGCAGCGTTGACTGTTGAGATGGTCCGGGCTGTCCAGGCCACTAACCACTGTCCAGTGGCCACTCACTGGCGCTGACTTCTTCTACACCCTGACACCATTCGCTCGATCGCTCGACCACGAAATGAATCCTGAGCAGGCACTGGAAGAGGGAACAGGAAGATTTGGTGGATCATCTGTTACTGTTACTGTTTACTGTTATGTACGTATTGTTCAGAAATAATGCCCAGACTCCCTACTCCAATGCTGACGATTTATGAAAAATTCGAAATACGTCTGCAGTCGTTGTTGAACAGAGGCAGAAGATACAAAGCAAAAGATAGCTATATTCCCAATTTTCTCGGAAAAACAACATTAGCAACGGTAAACAGAGGCTTCAGATTTTGAAATATTTTGTAAATTAGGAATCACTACTTTCGATGATACCTCGGATAGCTACTTTCTTATTGAATCAGTTTTAGGTATTGTCAAAATTCTGTATTAAAATTAGAACTCATTAATTCATATCTATTTATTTATAAAACATATTGTAACTCAAATAAAATTAGTAGATCATGATATTATGCGTTAAGAATTATCATAAAAAAATAATTAAACAATGATTTTTATATTTACATATATCTATTTCTAAACTTTGTAATACAAAGACAGTAATAGGTAAATTAATAATAAAACATATTTAAGAATAATGTACTTAATTTAATTACATTATAACGATATATTTTTATAGATCTTATATTCAAATAAATAAATAAATATTACAAAAAATGGTCGTCAGAAGTAAAAATATTTATGATCAGTTGCACTGCTTCCACTTAAATTTTAAGTGGAGGTGGTGCAAAATAGCCATTAATGAATTATTTTCTTGACTTCCAAAATGAATTTATGATATTATGAAATTTGAATTTACCATAATAGTGTTCCAAAAAAGTTTTTTTCGCGACTTTTTAGTCAATGATTACGCGAGCTACACCAAGTTAAAATTTATTTTATACATACATAAAAGGTCAAAAATATTTCTCCAGCTTGAATTAGATTTGTTAATTTAATCAGATTAAAACAAAACAAAAACAAAAATCTAAACATTTTTATTTCTTACGTTGCAGGTTACAGTTTAACTCTTTGGTTCAAAGTTCATTTCGAATAAAAATGATTCACTATTCGTTATTAAAATTTAAAAGCGGAAAATTATGGAGTAAAAAATAAGATTCTCTGCATTCGATGTAAGTTTATCTTTTTTTTTGGCGCCATAAGTGTGCAGAATATTCGCTAAATATTCGGTTATTCGACAGACAATCATATATTATATTCGTTATTCGGCACATTTACTATTCGTTATATCTCTAATAATAATTAAAAATAAATAAAAATAATCTAAATGATATATTTTGGAATCCTGCATAAAGCGGGAGGAAAAGTATTTTTTCTCTCTAGGGAGGAAAAGATAAAGTGGATTTACGTATAAGGCGAGAGAAAAGGTACTTTTCCTCCCTAAGGAGAAAAAATAAAGTGAATACCCGCATAAAGCGGGAGGAAAACTACTTTTACTGCCCAGGGAGGAATATTACTGACCGGTCAGAAATACCTCACTTTCGTCCCTAATAATAGGGACGAAAGGTGGCGTTTTTGGTGCAGGTCTTGAAAAAATAATTTATTGAGTTAGATTTGTTAATTAAATCAGATTAAAACTGAAACAAAAATCTAAACATTTTTACAGTTTACAGTTAAACTCTCTGGTTCAAAATTCATTTGGATTTCATACACTTGACGAAATTCTAAGTCAAGGTATTTTCTTGCCTCTCAGGTAAAGAGGATACTTCTAAAGGTTCTATTTTCTTGAAATAGAAGCAATATACCTTTCCTTTGCTACTTATCTCTCATTACCCTCACTCCACTCAATCGAACGTATATCGAATTTTTCATAAACTGTCGGCTCTGGAGTGGGGCTTCTGGGCATTATTTCTGAACATTACTGTACCTACCCGGAGCAATCATGTTTTTATTGTAAAAGTGTAAAGAAATAAAATAGTAAGTAAAATTTTTTTTGTAATATTTTCAACTTTAATAGCTTATTCCTAAGGTTATTTTAAGAGGCGCGTTCGGAAAATACCGAACTCTTCTATGTATGTTGTTATTTTCAAAGTGTGGCGGGTTCAGCCGTTCTTTTTGCAGTCAATCGAACAAAAAATGTAGGTAAAGAAAACTAAGCATAGAATGTGCTGGCTAAATAGAGAATCTACAATTTCAACAGCGAAAACATAGCATCGTTGTCCCATCATATCTCATTTAATTTATAACACTTAACACAGACGAACGAAAAAAAAACTATATTGACCCGGACATTATATGTGTAACAAAATGCGAACAGAACAGCAGGGTTAAAAAGAACGCACTAATACATTGCTGTATCGTATCCATGGCTATGATAAATCCCATGTTTCACGTTAAAATAAACTCACTGTAGATTTTTATTAAGTTTATATTTTTGGCTTTTGGCCCCCAAAATTTGAAAATGTATTTATTTTCAAAAGACTTAACAACTGTTTTCTTGCTTATTTCTAATTAAACTGACTGATTTCTAATTAAACTTATTTGAAGGAAATAAATGTACATTTTATTCTTTTTAAACTTAAAAAATTATAATTCTTGGATTAGTAGCATTGTAACACTAAAACTTATCTTAGATTGGGTTTAACAGAACTAAATACTTCCAAGTTTACTCGTATGATCACTCTAATTGAGTGGTTATAAACTTAACCATATAATTTGCTGTGTAAAAACAACTCAAATAAGACAATAAAGCCTCATTTCCACCGACTGTTTTAGTGCTTAATGCATAATGATTAGTGCGTAAGGCGTAATGCATAGTGATTATTTATTAGATGGCCATTTCCACCTATTTTGTTTAAGGACTAATTCGACAGAGATGACATTTGTTGTCGAATTTTGTAATTTAATCATTACCGGCATTTTTGAGATATTGAGGAATGGAAGAACTGTTAATTCGTAAGTAAAGTATTCGCAGTTTCATATTTAGAAACAGACATAGATTGATAACTCGAAATAAATAATAAATATGACACATGTCAATCATTATGCTTGTGCATTACGCCTTGCCTTATGTTTGGAGTTTGCAAAGTTTTGTTCTTATGCGTTGCTCTTAGTACTTAGGCATTAAACATAGTTCTTAAGCATTAAAACAGTCGGTGGAAATGAGGCTTAATAGTTAACTATGCAAAATAACGAATACCTGTTGAGTTTCATTCACAAAGGTGGAAACCGGAAACTTTGCCCTGGATTTCTGGTTCCTGTTTGCATTAAGTCCTTCCTGACGAAGTGTTTATGAACTTCGTAATCTGTAAGTAACACTAGCAACTGGAAGCTTTAATGATGACAGTGTAGTCTATCTAGTATCTAGCAGTAGTAACTTTGAAAAGAATTCACTATACTATGTCCATCGAACACATAGAGTAATAAAACTAGTGGGCAGAGCCAAAACTGCGCAGTGCAATGTGCGCAGAAGTAGGCTTTACAAGCAACAAATTTTAAAAAGCAGAAAAATTAAATAGTTCTATTTGAAATAAATAATAAATATGGAAGAATTATATATTTTATCATTTATGTATAACATAATTTTAAAAGAAATATGAAGTACAATTTTTATTTACGAACGATTTTTTTGATGACCGATCTCAGCAGTTGAGTTTGCCTAGCAGTGTAAAACTGGCTTACCAATAGCAATACCGTATTTCAATTTCGCGCACATTTGTGGGAGGAGCATCTACTCTATCTGTTCGGTGGACATAGTATAGTCTTTAAATTATAAAAAAACTCCTCTTGTTAAGACAATAAATGAAAATTGAAAATAAAGAATTTCATACAAGGGAAAGTGTTGTTAAAAACAAGGAATGTACCAAACATATTTTTATAGCATGAGTAAACCATTCAAAATATACTTTTTACTTAGTTGTTAGATGTGATAGTTACCAACATTTTGACAAGTAACTGTGACACTCTTCAAGAACTACCACTTCCGGTGAAGATATTTTTACCAAAATCTGATCAGCTCTTTCAATTTGTATACAAATGTAAAGTAGGTGGTACCAAATATGGTTCGTACATACATAAAACACAACATAAAATTAAAGGGTATATACTGTATGACGTGCTGATCATGAAACAAAACGAATTTCTTTAAAATTCGTAAAGTTAATGATAGTTTACTTGACGTGTGCATTTTAAGTATCACTTTTTTGATGGTATATTTGATAATTAATTTGACATTTATTAGTGTTATATATTATGTAAACAATTACTTTCATTGCAGAAGATTTGAAAAAAATTATTAAAAATATATTTTTAATAATTAATAATAATTAATAACTACCGACCAGTGGCAAAAAATGTTTTCTTGAAATACGATGCATTTTATTTGTGAATTAAAAAAATTCTTTTTATTTCATGATATGCCCTTTAATTTTTTGTCCTAAGTTGTGGAACAACCTATATATACAAACATCATCGTAAAACTATCAAAAATAGATTGTAAGGGCCCTAATTCGTGCTCATCCACTTAAAAAACTCACTACCCGATTTTTAGCACGATTCCAATACCTCCTTTACAGGTATGGCGGAAGGTAAAGAACTATCTAGAACAATATAACAAATTAAAATATGGTTGACGGAATTTCTGAAATTCAATATTGAACAAACATAATAAATTCAAAAACATTCACACTAGGTACACAAAAACTATAAAATAGAGTATTTAGTAAAAAGGAGAACATAAATATATCTAATTTTTTATTTAGATCATTTTTAGAGACTTGAACAATAATTATTCTATTAGTAGACCGAACAGTGAACAATTATAAATCAATTTATTATGTTGATAAAAATACATACATGCAGCAGTGAAGCTCATTTTCTTCTTTCATGTTACAATGAATAAACAAGACTTCTCAACAAGAAATACTTTCCGTACATTATGTAACTGAGTACATATAATAACGTATTTCACTTCTTCATAAGATAATTGAATCTTTCACTCTACTCTAACACATGTTGGAATAGAATTAGAATCTAACAGACAACAGACATAACACGTTTTTGTATGATACTCGTATGTGTGGGAACTCTGAAATTATATTTATACATTATAAAATACGATTATTTAATTGTGTTATGGATTGCTTTTGGCAGGAAATAATTTGCTTCAAGATAAACTAGTTCTGAATTCATTTATACATGACCACTTACTGGATACTGCTAGTGGTTTTATAATAATTGGTATAATTTATTAATTAATGCATGTACAATTATTTATATTATCTTGTACTTGTACTTATATAATAATTAATGCTATGGCTATTTTTCTTTGCTTAGATAAAGTTTAAAATTAACAAGTTTTGTAATTTATTTAGAACATAAATTGTATTTTTCTTAAATCAATCAATCCCATTTGATAATTTTTAATCATGCAAACTTCAAATGAATCGCAAATTTAGAAAATGATCCATCTCGGTTCTCGGTTTTTTTTTTCAAGATGGACTATTTCGTATTTTTTATTTTTTCAATTTACTACTAAACCTCGGATGAATTTTGAAAAGGACTCATCTCGGGAAACTTAAAAGATTATTTTTTCCTTCAAATTTCATTTAAAATTATTCTATGTTGCTTTGAATGAACGTGCGCAAGAATGAGTAGTTTTATAAAAAAAATTGTTCAAATAAGTCAAATGGATCAACAGTACATCAGTTTTTTGTATCTCCTGAAAAGTTTCGGAGCTATACTCTGGACGCCGAACAGATAGAGTAATTAAATAAATGGGCAGAGCCTAAACTGCGCAGTACGATGTGCTTAGAAGTCTGCTTTACAAGCTACAAATTTTAAAACGCTGAAGAATTGAATCGTTTTATTTGAAATGAACATAATTACAATTAAAACATTATAATATTTTACCATATACACGGTGGGCCATTTTAAGTTGCGTTTAGGAATATCTCGAAGACGAAGCATCGGATGAAAAATCCAAAAAACACGACTAAAATATTTTCGAGGGGGGCATCCAATGACACCCCGCACCCCAACCCTGGGGGGTGGGGCGGGGGTAAGTTTGAAATCTTAAATGGGAACCCCAAATTTTTTTGCAGATTCGCATTCTACGTGAAAGACGGAATTCAGTGACATCAAAATTTTCGAGAAAAATTTTCCCGCCGCCCCACTGGCACGGGGAAGGGAGGCAGGGGCGCAAATTTTGATGTTACTGAATTTAGTTTTTCACGCAGAATGCGAATCTGCAAAAAATTTGGTTTTCCGATTTAAGATTACATACTCACCCCCACCCACCCCCCAGGGTCGGGGTGGGGACAGGGGTGAAAATTTTGATGGTACTGCATGTAGTTGTTAACGTAGAATGCGAATCTTTGAGAAAAAGTGAGTGTTCCCGTTTCCAATTTCAAAGTTTCCCACCGCCCAACTGGCCCGGGGGGTGAGGCAGGGGCGAAAATTTTGATGTCACTGAATTCCGTTTTTTACGTAGAATGCGAATCTGCAAAAACAATTTGGGGTTCCCATTTAAGATTCAAACTTACCCCCGCCCCACCCCCCAGAGTTGGAGTGGGGGGTTGAATTTGGTGTCATTGGATGTCCCCCTCGAAAATATTTTAGTCGTGTTTTTTGGATTTTTCATCCGATGCTTCGTTTTCGAGATATTCCTAAACGCAACTTAAAATGGCTCACCCTGTATGTATATAACATAATTTGAAAAGTAATGTGAAGTAAAATTTAAACATTATGTATCTATTTATTCATACATAACTTCATCAGCTGTCGAATTCGTCGATCAGTGTAAAACTGGCTTACCAATTTCAATTTCGCGCACATTTGTGGGAGGAGTATCTACTATATCTGTTGGCCGTCCAGAGTATAGGCCCTTTTCGAAATTTGCGATTCAAATAAACACTACACTACTTTTGCTACAACGCCCACTTTGGGCTCATCTTTACTACGGCCCTGCCCTGCTGCACTAGATTTTATAAATTAGAAGTAAACATTTAACTATAGCATGTTGTTGTTGTTGTTATATAAGACAAAGATTAAATAATTATGTAGGTAAAAGTGTAAACTGAAAGATTATATACTTAACTCATACCTACTCATCTCATCAATCAACCATAAGAAATAATTATAATTATACAGTACTACAGAAATAGATAATTAGTTCAAACCAACAAGTTTAAAAGTGTACAAAAATTGTTTGTTTTATAATTTATAACTACAAGAATTTTTGTTTCTTGTTTTTGGTACCTATTTTTTTGTTTTAGTATTTTTAAGAAAAAAAATCTGACGTGGCCACCACAAGACCTCGCGCCATACCTACTTTATTCTTTTTACTTATTACCTATACAAATATATTAATATAGTAGGGGAGAGGGGGGCACATTGGTACAAGGGACACATTGGTACTTTTTAAATTTTCGCGGTACTATGGTCGAGAAAAAGTTGAAAAAATTTCTAATAAATGTCAGCAAGGTATTTAATCATCATTTCATATGACAACTGCGTCAAACCCAAACTCAGTGATTTGTGAACAAAAACCTGTTTTCATCGATCAAAAGTAAATTTCATTCATAATTTTTGTAAGCTTCTATCTTTTCTTGCAATGGAATTTTCTACTTGGTTATAAGATACCGTCATTACTATATGGATTAGTTATGATTTTGTAGTTTGTAATGTTTTAATTTTTTAACCTAAAAATCTTGATGATTTTTTTTCTTTGAAATGAGGTTATGGGGCACATTGGTACACCACTGGGTGAGGTACATTGGTACACCGTCAAATCAAACGAAACTTTCACATTTCCCGATGTTCCCGATATAAGCGATATTGACTTAGGTGACATTGTCCTTAGATTACCAAAACCAATAATTATAGAAGGTACAGCGCGCCAAATGTCGTCTTTTAAGTTTCCAATCAAACTTAACTATTATACAATACTGTAAAATGTCGTTTAACATTATTGACTACCTTTTTATTGTTACCAGTACTTGTAAGAATCTGTTTTTCATTTAATAAAAGTATTTTTCTTTATTTCTGTATATAGAATGTTCTTATTTATAATGTACTTTACGTCATGTACTATTGTACCCGTATGTACCAATGTGGCACAGGCATGTACCATTGTACCTCCCCCTAGGAGGCAAATTGGTACGATTCTGAACTTTTTTTAAAATGAATATATCTTAATAAATAATTATTCTTAAAATGCTACATTTTTACATAATGTAACCAAAGGTCTAAAGAATTGATTACATATAAAGATATTAAGAAAAATAAATACACCGCCGAAAAAAAAAAAAAAGTGTCCGAATTGTACCAATGTGCCCCCCTCTCCCCTACTATTACTACTGCAACTACTCACAAATATATTTTAGTCATTATATTTACACTGCAGAAGAAGATATAAATGATATTTTACTATTGTCACTGTGACTGTCATCTCATAATCATTTAAATTTTACGTAGTAACCAAGTAACCAGGTGATGTTCTTAGGGGGGGTAATTTTGAAAAATTGAATGATAAAATGGCGCGCAGGCGAAATTTTTTTTTAGTTCAAGGGCAAATGCCTGCATATGAAATTTCTGATTTGAATAACACTCTTTTATGCGTAAAAATACGGCGGGATAGCATAGTGGTTAGGATGCTAGGCTCTGGTTACAGAGGTCGTGGGTTCGAATGCCGGTCAGGTCAGGAAATTTTCACGGCCTGATTTGGATCGGTACCTACTCCCATTACCATTCCAAGTTGGGATCTAATTAACTTGGCAACCTCTAGCTATCGGGCACCGGCTAAAGGCTGTAACAAGGGCTTGCGCTGGGTTGACTGGCAACACACGGTAGTAAAGTAAAACAAGAAAATGGCGCACAAAGTATAATACTGTGTGTGTGTGCCATCATGTCAACCTAGGGATATAACCCAAATGAGGTTCAAATCCCGAAATCATAATGCATACATATGCGTAAAAATAAATTAAACCTTAATGTTTACTTCAACGTAAGTTAAAATAGTATTAACTTAAGTAGAAATTGGAATAGTATTCGATTTTAAGATCTAACTTTAGGATTCTTGGGGAGGGGGATAATTACCCCGTTACCAACCCTCCCCCCCTTCCCCGCCTGTATCCGCGCCTGGTAGTAACAAATGATACGATCATGGACTACAAGATACCGAAATACTAAATTATAAGTATTATTGAAGATTAAACGAACTTACCTGTAAGTGAAATTCAATCGAAATTATATGAGAGCCTCGTTCGAAGTAATTACAACTATGTAGTAACGCTTTGCCGGTACAATTATGTCACAATGTTTAGTAAAAACAAAAACGTAATGTGTTACGTCCCCCTAGATTCCTCTGTCTCCGATCTCCGTGATAATATTTAATCATTTCGTTTAGAGCTGAAAGAAAATTTCTGCTATTTTCCTATGGGGTTGGGAAATGGGTGGGAGGTTGTAATTACTTCGAACAAGGCTCTCATATAATTTCGATTGAACTTCACTTACAGGTAAGTTCGTTTAATCTTCAATTATATTTCGAGCCTCGTTCTCGTAATTACAACTATGTAGATGTTTAGATTTATGAAAAAGCTGAAATTTTATTGCTATATTTTTCCCTAAAACCAACCACATACTTAATAACAAACCAGCATTGTTATAGTTATCCATTTAACCCCAAAATTTTCCTTATTATAATTAGACACTTGTCTATTATAACACTTTGCAATATCTGGAAATGCCTCGACCAGCCAGCTGTGTTTCTTATTACTTACATCCAAACTAATTCCTCTTACACCCTGCTAATGTTGACGCATGTCTTGTACTATGCGCTGAAACCTGCTTTATATTAATTCCACATTCATGTGAAACTGTTTTAATTAATCTAGAAAAAGTTTGTGCACATATGTACAGCTGTATGTGGTTTATTCCAGGAAATAAAACAATTTATTGGTATGCCGCACTAATTTGGTTTTCTCTAAATAAAGGTTTAGTACACGTAAATTAGGTTTTTCTAAGAAAATCTAGAAAAAATTGATTTCGGCTTGGTCCTGAGGTTTCAATAAAAGAATTTATCTCAATTTCAATGCCGGTCTGTTTTTGAGAATATTATTTATCTCAATTTCTGCTAAAATTTGGACTCTATGCACTGAAACTAGTGGAAATAAGGTACTTAATCTTTTTGTTAGATTTTTTAATGATAATTTATCTAAATGACTTTTAAGTTGCTAATTTGTCTAATACCTACGATATTAGTATCCCATATTTTACTGAATCTTAGGAAATAATGGTTTCAATCTGAATATTCCCTCAAAAAATCTCTTTATAAAAGTGATATTTGTTAATAGGCCCCCAGAATACAGGGAATTGCCGACCGTGCTGAATTGGGGTTGCCGTAAACCGCACCTTGTATAAATTGAAATACTAAAATATCAAAAATCAAAACGTGACTCGAGTCACCGGGTATGATAGCTGTAGATTTCCCCTCTCACCGAAACTTTGAATAATAAAAATATACATTTTTACCCAAGTTATTGGACTTTTGTCCGCCCGCTCCTGTGTATATGCATGGAGCATGCTCTCCGGCCTGCAGCGCAGGAGCTCAAAATCCAGGGTGCGCTTGGGCCCGTTTATCTCGGAAAACGGTCAAATTTTAGAGAAAAATCAAAGGACCATTTTTTGTAAATAATGAACTGATCTTCATTTTTCTCTAAACAAAAAATTCTCTAAATGCTATATTTTAGCAGATATTGGCGGAAAAACGATTTTTTGAACCTTTGGGGCTTTTTCCCCCGTACAAGAAAATTTTTTACAGAACTTTTTCTCATTTTAAATTACCTGTCAATACCGATAAATTAATATAAAAATTACATTGGTGAGCGATTTTGTCAAGGTTGGACCCTTCATTTACTGGACTATAAGTTATTTTCTGTCGTCATAAACAACTCATTTCCGTGACTATCACAGAAAAAAATAATTTTAGTTTATAAAAACCCCCTGATATACTGTTTAGCGTTGCGCCCGATAAAAATGATATTAAATTATCAACAGTGGCTGGTGAATAATTTAGAGTTTCGGTTTCGAACGCTTCCCACACAATCTTCCTGCTATTAAGGATAGATTGGTTGCAAGTGGGTGAACTTATGTTCTGCAAGGGGATAACAATAATGTATTAGCAGAGTGACAAACTAATGGTTTATCTTTTAAACTAACAAAAAAAGGAAACCAGGCTGCTTACCAATATACTAAAATTCCCTCTGCTTAATCTTCTATAATTTTATGTAAGACCTTTAAAATCATAGCAAACGGTGGAAACGCATAATTATATAGGTTTCTCCATGATATAGTGAGTGCATCAACAATTAAACAATAAGGATCTCTATGCCATGAACAGAACTTTTCACATTTAGCATTTATTTTCTTTTGGATGGTATATACGAGGCGCAAAGCCAAATATTTTTCTGTTCGCAGAATTTTGCTAAATTATGTAATTTGTTAAGTTGCGCTCCACTCATTTTATTAACATATGAGATCGCTGTTGTATTGTCTATTCTCAACCAGCATTCGCAATTTACTTTAACTCTTGCAAATCAGCGAAGGTCTATAAAATTGCCAGTAAATACAAATAGTTCATAATATGTTCTTTTCTTTAAGCACGATTCCAAAGACCCTGTGCAGTTTGACCTGCACAAAATATACCCGAACCATGCTTCGAAGTATCAGGAAAAATTTTTAAATTCAAATCGAATTTGAAATGTCTTATGGGATTTTTAGAACTTAAATTATTTATCGACCATTTAAATTTGTGTTTAATTTATCGGGTAAACACATAATTTTATCCAAATCGCCGTTACTTTTAGACAGAGTTATGTTTTTATCTGTCTCCAAATTAATGCTTTTGTGTAGGTAAAGCCAGCTGTACGAAAAAACTGATTGAAATTAATTTCTTTCCTAACAAAGATTTTATTTTGTTAATTAACATAATTTTCTTATGTTCTGGTAATTCCAACAAGTAATTACTAGAGATTATAATAACTCTAAATATAATATTTAGTACTAGGTGTTGAACTACTTTGTTCAAATATTTAGTACAACCCTTGGTATTGTAAACGATCAATAATCTTTCGCAAATTAGATAAACAATGTTCAAATGAATTGACGAAATACAAAAAATCATCTAAATAAAAGTTATAGAACTCCATGCTATCTTAAGCTCTGTACTACTATCCTCATAATTTTTGTAAAATGAAAAGGACTTGTACAAAGTCCAACGGCAAACCAGTGAACTGATACAATTTGTTATTGTAAGAAAAACTCAATATTTGCTGCTACTTTTAGCTACTGGAAAATTTAAAAAATATAAACATCCTTTAGATCCCAGAGGGCATCTAAATGAACCAGGACTAAGTAATTTAGTCGCTTTTCTGGTGTTCTCCATTTACAAACAGTTGGTGAAAATAATTTATTGAATTCTGTATAACAATATGTAACTGTGTTGAGTTACCTTTGGCACAAATTTTTGCTTTGGCTGACTATAGAAAGGCAATTCGTAACAAAGGTATCCTTTGTAAACGATTTCCATATTTGTTAGAAACTTTAAGACGACCAGCACTTACCTCTGGTATTAATATTGCTGTGTTGTCGTCGTTAAGACTGCATGTTTACAGGTGACCAGCGTTAAGTTTTCGCTGAAGGCCTGAACCTTGTTTGTATCGCTGCAGCTCGGTTGTGAGTCTGCGAGACTACAACTCGATTTTTGGGCCTATGCTGTCGCACCTCGAGCGCCCATCTGCGCCTGTGTAGCCCTGAGGTGGTGAGTGTTTCCAGTTATAATACTTAACCCACTCCTCCTCTGACAAAATATTGGATATAGTTTTTCCAATTACAGTTATTGCAGTCCCTAACTGGTTCTGCGAGTCCAGAAAAAGATTGTCTCTTTTGAGACTAATCTGGCAAAAAAGCTTTTATTTCGGGATTCAGTTTTGGTGCGGTAAAGGAGGAAACTTCGCTAGACGCGTATTTTGTTAAGCTATAATTTTTTAGTCTCCTTTCTGACCTCTGTACTGATCCAGTTATTCTATTGTTTTTCAACATCTGGATGCAGATTTACCACTTCTTCGATTTTTGAGATTGGATACTTCCCCTGTAAATCCGCAGTTCTTTCAACTAGGAACTCTTGCGTGTTTGATGTATGAAGAGTGGTTCGATTTCGAATTTGTTAATGGATAATTATTTCGGAGATACGAGAATCTCCGATGCTAATTAGTGTGACAAGGCTAGTAATTTACTTCTTGAATGACTAATTGCATATTTTTCTTCTTTTAAGAAGTTTGAAATTATTTACTTTTAGGATAAGTAATATGCATAATGTTTTAATTTTTATAAAATTTAAATCAATAAGATTCAATTATGTAACTGCTTCACTGCCTGCGTGAATTTAGGTTGCTAAAATCCGAATTAAGTTATGTAATTGCAGATGTTTCACCTCTTGTGTGAACTCATATTGCTAATTAAGAAGTCAATTAAAACAGACTGTTTAATCTCTCGTGTTAAATTAATCTACCTGCTAACTGTTTGAAAATATTTTACTTTTGGGATGAGTAATATGCATAATGTTTTATTCCTTACAAAACTGAAACCGATAAGATCCATTAAGTAACTGCTTCACTATTTGCGTGAATTTCAGTTATGTAACTGCAGATGTTTCACCTCATGTGTGAACTCGTACTGCTAATTAAGAAGTCAAATAAACACTGTAAACTAAGACTTCGAAGTACTTATAAGGGTTCTTGCCCCTCTAGTTAAGAAGTCAAATAAAACACTGTAAACTAAGACTTCGAAGTACTTATAAGGGTTCTTGCCCCTCTAGGAAATATAACGATCCAATATTATAAAAACAAAAAACATATGCAAAAACCGCATCACCCTCAATTTAAGTTATAGTTATAAGTGTTTAAAAAACTTTCGGACTTGTAATAAAGGCAATAATCTACTATAAGTAGTATTTTGTACAGTGATCATGTGATCTTGTGTGAACTCGAACTGCTAATTAAGAAATCAATTAAAAATTAAAACACTGTAAACTAAGACTTCGAAATACTTATAAGGGTTCTTGCCCCTCTAAGAGATTACCGATCCAATATTATAAAAACAAAAACATATGCAAAAACCGCTGATAAACATTTTGAAAAAACAAAGTTCGAACATCATGACCACCACCGGTAATAATTTACCTTGTTTAATTTCTAAAATTTGCTCTGAAAAAGAAGAATTTGAATTTGCCTACGACTGCGCTATTTTCCTTGCGAGTTTCCATTATTCCTTATCCGCGAGTCTCTATCCTATCTCTTCTTTTTTCAATCTTCTTAAATAATTGCAGAACACTGTACACTAACTTTATAACATTTAATTAATCGGAGCCGATATTACCACAACCGCACAAGAAAGCGTAATGATTAAATATTATCACGGAGATTGGAGACAGAGGAATCTAGGGGGACGTAACACATTACGTTTTTGTTTTTACTAAACATTGTGACATAATCGTACCGGCAAAGCGTTACCACATAGTTGTAATTACGAGAACGAGGCTCGAAATATAATACTTTAATTATTCTTAAATGATATCAGATACAGACAAATTTATAAAATACCGATTGTAGGTAATAATCACATAATCTTTCATTTAAAATTTAAAAAATTGTCTTAAATTAAATATTGAGTCACCTCGCAGCAGTCGACTAGAGCGGACGTGTCTGCTCCCCGAACAGTTACGTAGTGATTACTGAACATAATACGATTACGTAGTGCTAAGTGTGCATAACACGTTTGTGTAGTGCACAGTCCTTATACCAAGTGATTATTTCCTTAAACGGATAGTGAAGTGAAGTGAATCAAACTAGTGAAAATGCCCGAGACCAGTGGAGGTATAAACTCACCAATCACCCAAATCGTGACAACAATTACAACAACTTCAGTTACTACTCTCGCCAATTCCCTCCAACCTCTAAGACCTCCTATCATGAGTCTCTTTCCCTCACCCACTCAATCTCCGAACTATCCAACCCCAACAACACTACAATCACCTCTCCCAGCCTCACTGTACCCTGTGGTTCAAGTGATGGAGACAGAGCCACAACTACAAAATTCAACACTCTCAGACATGACATTCATTAACCTAACAAATGAAGACAATGACGAAAACCAAATATGCTCCTGGCAAACTATAAGGAGAAAGAAAACTGCAAAACGCTCCATGACCGAAGTAAGTAACAACCTTTCACCAAAAGCTAAAAAACCACACTCCAGTAATACAAATGGAATCCCAACCACAACAAACAGATTCACCATTCT
Source organism: Agonum fuliginosum (assembly GCA_947534325.1). Taxonomy (NCBI): domain Eukaryota; kingdom Metazoa; phylum Arthropoda; class Insecta; order Coleoptera; family Carabidae; genus Agonum; species Agonum fuliginosum. The sequence continues at coordinate 7,719,093 of OX384033.1, forward strand.
GAAACATGCAGAATCACCACACAACTCTACAAACGAAGACGAAACTAAGAAAGACAGACCACCCCCTGTGTTTATCCAAAACGTAACAAATTACTCAACTATGCTCAACTGTATCCAAACCTCACTCGACCCTACAGAATTCCTATGTAAAACCTTATCTAACGACGAAGTTAAAATCAACACAACAAATTCAAGCGCGTACAGGAAACTAATTCATCTACTAAATCAAAACCATGTAGCCATCCACACATACCAACTAAAAGAAAACCGAGCCTACAGGGTCGTGTTAAAAAACCTACACCACTCAATGCCCATCGATGAAATAAAAGAAGCCCTAGAAGAGAAAGAGTTTAAAGTCAGAAACATAACCAACATTAAAAGCTGGCATACTAAACTACCCCTGCCAATGTTTTTTATTGACCTCGAACCCAACACCTCCAACAAAAACATCTACCAACTAACTAATCTACTTGGAACAAAAATTGTAATTGAACCCCCCAGAAAAAAAAGAGACATCCCCCAATGCCAAAGATGCCAGGAGTACGGCCACACCAAGGCGTACTGTACTAAACCTTACAGATGTGTCAAATGCACAGACTACCATCCAACAAACCAATGCACTAAAAGTAAAACCTCAGCACCTAAATGTACCCTGTGCGGAGGGTCACACCCCGCAAATTACAAAGGATGCCCAACATATAAAACAATCCAACAAAGAAGAAATAAAAACCAACTCCAAAATAAATCATACAAAAACCCAATCCCCCTCGAACACGACTCAGAAATTATACAGAACGAAACCGTCGACCCAACACAATCCCACGACTACAACACCCTGTTCAACAATAACGAAAATACATTCGCAAAAGCCACTAAAATGCGAGATAACGAACAGAAATACTCGCTACAACAATTCTTAAATTAATTTGAAGAAATGTTCGCACAACTTATGATACAAAACAGTAACATCATCAACATGTTATCCACACTAGTTAAACATCTCACTAATGGATAACACTCTGAGAATAGTACTTTGGAACGCCAACGGGCTACCACAACACCGACAAGAAGTCGAAGTCTTCCTCAATCAGCAAAAAATCGACATACTACTAATTTCTGAAACTCATTTCACCGAGAATACCTACTTTAAAATCCATAATTACAAAACATACCATACCAACCACCCAGACGGAACCGCACACGGGGGTACTGCAGTCATCATAAAAGAGAAAATTAAACATCATGAAATGGAAAAGCATGAAAAAGACTACCTCCAAGCAACCACCATCAAAATTAAAGATGCATACGGCCCACTTGCTATTGCAGCCATATACTGTCCACCGAGACATGCTATAAAACAACATCAATTCGAAGAGTACTTTAAACTACTCGGAAATAGGTTTATTGCAGGAGGCGACTACAACGCCAAACATACCTACTGGGGATCAAGGCTAATTAACCCGAAAGGTAGAGAATTAATAGCTACAATCAATGCGAACAACTTTACCCCCATCAGCACTCGAAAACCAACGTACTGGCCAACCGACACAAATAAATTACCAGATCTACTTGACTTTTATGTTACAAAAGGAATCTCACCTAATTACACAAAGGTTGAAGAATGTTTCGACCTCTCATCTGATCACTCTCCAGTCTTAATCACAATCAGTGCAACAATAATCCAAAAACAAGCTAAACCCTCCTTAAGTAACAAATTTACAAACTGGGGAATGTTTAAAAAACTCTTAAACGATGACATCAACCTACAAATTCCTCTAAAAACCGCAGATGACGTAGACAAAGCTACTGAACTACTCACAAGCTCTATTCAAACAGCCACCAAGAAATCGACCCCAAAGAACAATAAAACTCACGAATTTATACAGAATTACCCTAAGCATATCCGGGATCTCATCGCCATTAAAAGGAAAGCAAGAAGAACTTGGCAATCAAGCAGACTTCCACAAGATAAAACCACACTAAACAATCTTAGCAAAAAACTTAAAAAACTCATCGCAGAAGCGAAAAACGAAACCTTTGAAGAGTATATCAAAAACCTAACCCCAAATGCAGACACAAACTACTCACTGTGGAAAGCCACCAAAAAAATAAAAAGACCACAGCAACATATTCCTCCCATACGAGCAGACAACAACACCTGGGCAAGATCCGACACCGAGAAAGTTGAAACTTTTGCCCAGCATCTATCAAACGTCTTCCAGCCCCACCCCTTGAATCAGGCAAGTGACGCAGAAATCATAAAATCACTAGACATACCCCTACAACTCTCACCACCAATCAAACCCTGTACTCCCACAGAATTACTCAACGAAATCAAGAGACTAAATAATAAAAAGGCCCCCGGCCCCGACTTAATTACAGCCACAATACTCAAAAACCTACCCAAGAAAGGAATCGTCGCAATCACCCAAATCTGCAACGCAATTCTGAGACTTCAATATCTCCCTATTATGTGGAAAACTTCACAAATAATACTCATCCTTAAACCAGGCAAACCAATACACGATCCTTCATCATACAGACCCATCTCACTGCTACCTATCCTAGCTAAAATCCTAGAAAAAATTATTCTAAAGAGAATAGCACCCATAATCGAAGAAAATAACTTAATACCTAACCACCAATTCGGATTCAGGGCACAACACTCTACCACCGAACAAGTCCATAGAATTGTGAAGGAGATCGAAGAGGATCTCGAAGAAGGGAAAGTTTGCTCAGCGGCTTTTCTCGACATTAGTCAAGCCTTCGACCGTGTCTGGCATCCTGGACTCCTACTCAAAGTTAAGGAACACCTACCACACAACTACTATCTGCTAATAAAGTCTTACCTCTCTGACCGTCAATTTCGAGTAAATATAGAAAATGCACAATCCGAGACCTACCCAATCGCTGCCGGCGTCCCCCAGGGTAGTGTCCTGGGACCAATACTCTACCAAATATACACTGCCGACTTACCCTGCACTAACAACGTAACAGTGGCAACTTATGCAGACGATACTGCAGTCCTCTCTTCAAACCTCAACCCCACTACTGCCTCCGAACACCTACAAGTCGCTCTAAATGAAATACAACACTGGGCCAATAAATGGAAAATTAAAATCAACGACAATAAATCCGTGCACATTACTTTCACAACGAAACAAACCCAATGCCCCGCGGTGCAAATCAACAACAAAAATTTGCCGAGAAAAGACCAGGTTACGTACCTAGGAATGCACCTGGACCCCAAGCTTACATGGAGAAAACACACTACTACTAAGAGACAGCATATAGACCTTAAAATGAAAAAACTGTACTGGTTAATAGGCCGAAAATCAAAACTCAGCGTATACAACAAACTCCTAATATATAAAACCACCATAATCCCAATCTGGACCTATGGCATTCAGCTTTGGGGATGCGCAAAAGCCTCAAACTTAAACATCATACAGCGAGCACAAAATAAAATCCTCCGCATAATAACAAACGCACCATGGTTTGTATCAAACAAATCCCTACACAACGACCTAAAAGTTAAAACTATCAAGGAACAAATCAACATACACGCGAAAAAACACGAAAACAGACTTCACAACCACCCCAACAACCTTGCACTCGATATCCTAAACAATGAGAACGAAAAAAGAAGATTGAAAAGGACCAAACCACTGGACCTGGCAAACTGATGATGACCTAAATACAACTCAATGAAGAAGTACCACTGGGAACTTCCTTCACTCACGTCATAATAAAATGTATCACAATTACTGGTTGGCCTTGAAGGCCAGTTGTATATTATAGTACCAATAAAAAAAAAAAAAATTAAATATTTATTGAAATATTTTTAAAAAGTGCTACTTCCGGTTTGTAGATTGAAACCAAAATTATGTTGGGCTTTTAAGAATCGTATTGAAACCATAAATACAAAATTTGGTATTTAAATGTTTGATATTTGGAGTTATCGTGTCCGAAAAAATTGTAACATACGAACGAAAGAACGAACGCACGCACGCACGCACGCACACAGACATCATCTCAAAAATGTGTAATTCGTATTCCAGAGACCCTAAAACGTGCTTCTCTGCCAAAAACTCATACTCGAAAATTTTGACCCATCACAATATCTCTCTTATAGAATATGAGGCGAGAGGTAAAAAATGGATTTGCAGTCATCGTTAGGTATATAAAAGTCGAAAAGTACTTATATTTAGTTTTCCCCTGAAAATTAAAACAGAAGTAAACATTTTTAGGATAATAAACATAAACCGAATAGTTAAAGAGATTAACCTATTTTTTCTCAAATATCACTTTTTTAGTATCTTTTAATTTTTTGTTCATATAGCTGAACAAAGCATATTTTATAGGTAAGTAGTTTTTTATACCATTTTACCACCCGCTTCATATTTTATATTCATAAAAAAGTGGTGTTGTGAAAGTTCAAAATTTTGTATTGACAAACAGTTTCTTATAAATTTTTCTGTATCTTAATATCATTTATGAATTATACTAAAATTTATAATTTAGTCTTCACAAAGTCAGTATCTTGTAGTCTATATTCATTTAAAATTTGGTACTACGTAAAATTTAAATTATTATGACAGTAAAAGGTTTTTGCATGTTATACTATTTTATTAAGTCGTTCGGTAGATATGACGACGGCAAGAGTAATTGGACCGAGATCTATAGAACACTATTAACAGTAAGAAACGAGATTCTAACCTAACTAAAATATCTTATGCTTAATAAAACAAATATACATATAATTAAATGACACAGTACTACCTGGTTCTTATTATTTTTACACATACTGTTGATTCCATACTCGTTATGCGGTCAATATCGTTTCATTTTTAAAATAAAGTTTACAAAATTTGAAAAATGTCAAATTTCGCTATAATTTTTATCTGACGCATGAACATAGCAGCACAAAAAAATTCCTTCTCTCACAGTTGCCGCTAGATGCCACTTGTGATCAAACTGCTAGGATTTTGAAAATACGAGAATGCGACAAAATACTTTAATATTATGTTATACCCAATATATTTATGCTTATCGTTTTATTTTTAAAATGAAATATGCGATGTTTGAAAAGTGTCAAATATTGTTAGAGTCTTTCTCACGCATGAAAATAGTCACATTAGAAATTCCTTTTCCACATTTGCCGCCAGATGCCACTTGTGACCATAATTATGTAACGTCATAAAAAATTAAGCTACTGTCAAAGTTTCGTGCTCATCTCACAAAATAATTCTATTGTCTCTGCAAATAAAAAAATATATTTTGTGTTTATTTATACTCGAAAAATTGTGTTAATTATTATATTCGTTAAATAATGGCTTTGGCAGGAACCAAGATTTGTCACTAATTGATATTCAAGAGAATAACTTCGATAAAGGATACGAAAACTGAAGTGCTATCGTTTGGAAAGGTTGTGATTTTAAAAATTAGAAACAATAATTATAATATAAAAGGTGTGTACTTTTAAAATAAAAAATACAAAACTCAAAGTACATAGTGCAATATTTCACAATGGATCATCCATAAATGAAGGCCATTACATTACTTTGATTAAAATTAAAAACTCTTGGATAGAAGTAAGTAGATGATGCCAGTATTAAAAAAAAAAGTTGGGCACGAAATTCAAAAAATTTATACATTTTAATATTAGAACTTTTAAAAAAATCTATTGTTCAACTCTCATATAACCAAAACACAAATAATAACTAAGTATCTACTTACCAAATACATAATTGACTCACAAAAATCTAGTTTAATAGTTTTATTTGAACCACAGAACCTGATGTAAACCAAAATGTCTCTAACGTTATTTATTGCTGTCATAATTAATTTTTACGTAGGTACGAAAAAATTTCGAATTATCATGAACAAATACCGAATTTTAAAACACTAGGCTATAGGTAGGTATACCATTATTAATATACCAGATACAGAAATTTTTTAAAATAGTTACCGTTTGTAGGCAGTAACAAACTCTTTAATTTATATTTTAACAAAATATATCTTAAACACTTAATTTATCAAGAAGACATTTAATTTAAAAAAAACCTTATTGCTCTTAAAATCACGTACTTTTTCCGGTTTGTGGATTATTACCAAAATAACCTTTAAAAATTCACATGAGAAAAAACAGTGATATCAAAACCCCAAAAACAATAAAATTGTAAAGGGTTCGGCAAGAGACGGGCTGAAACTTTCCCCAATTATTAAATACCTAAAGATAGAAAAGAATTAGATATCAGTCAGTAAAAGGCAAGAAAATAATCACTCAAAACATCCAAAAAATTTAAAACATAAAATTTTCTCTAAATATTTCCTTTTCTGAAATAATTTTCCAAATTATAAAAGTTGGATTCGCAAATGAAAGAGAAAACTCTTGCCGGCCCGTTTTTTACAAAATAACTTCATAATCATAATTTAATTACCTATTTGAACTGTGTAACAATTCAGAATATTTAAATAAATTCTAATGGCTACTGCAAATTGATATTTTTATTCTACATTCTCATAACTATAAGCGCAAATGTTTATAATTATCATAAAATAAAAATATCGTATTGTGTAAAATCTGTATTATAATAAATTTGAATTTTTAAGGAGGTACTGGTCCTATCTGCGAAATATGAGCATGATGTAAAAATTTAATATATTGTACATTACATCTTTATAAATGTGCATATAAATTTGTATGCACACTTACTAGGCTTACTAGCTCGTATTTTATTATTTTCCGGCATTAGTAAATAATAAACCAAATTCAAATAATAAAAAAAGTTAATGCATAAATGAAATAGTAATGAATATACTCCGTGTATATTCAACTCAAAAAATTTGACTTTGGAACAAACATGGCGGCTACAACTTTCGAACAATAAAAATTGAAACCACCATTGTCTCCACTCTCTTCATATACCTATACTCACCCTAAGGAGCAAATTTCCCGCGCTTCAACTATAGATTTTACTTTGAATTAAATCGAAAAGCAGGTGTTATAGAATAAAAACAAATAGCTGTCAAGTTAACAGTTTCAAAATTAAATGTGTAACAGCGATTCGGGATCACAAATCAGTTCAAGATATAAAAAAACGGGCCGGCAAGAGTTTTCTCTTTCATTTGCGAATCCAACTTTTATAATTTGGAAAATTATTTCAGAAAAGGAAATATTTAGAGAAAATTTTATGTTTTAAATTTTTTGGATGTTTTGAGTGATTATTTTCTTGCCTTTTACTGACTGATATCTAATTCTTTTCTATCTTTAGGTATTTAATAATTGGTATGTATAACAGGAAATACATAATGTAGCATTAGTACACTAAATGGAACAAACAAGTGCTATTCGAAAATGTGTTATTTGCTTAAAAATCCATTATATTTACGCTAGTTTCAAAGGAAAAATTATATAATATTTTATTTTTACTCAAATTTATTTAATAAAAACTGAAACAATAAAAAAATCTGACGTGGCCACCACAAGACCTTCTGCCATACCTACTTTATTATTTTTACTTAGTATCTATACAAATATATTAATATATAAGTACTACTACTTACTACTACTGCTACTACTTACAAATATATTTTAGTCATTTTATTTAAACTGCAGAAGAAGATATAAACGATATTTTATTATTGTCACTGTCACTGTCATGTCATAATCATTTAAATTTTACGTAGTAACAAATGTTAAACGATCATGGACTACAAGATATCGAAATACTAAATTATAAGTATTATACTTTAATTATTCTTAAATGATAGCAGATACAAAAAAATTTATAAAATACCGATTGTAAATAACAATCACATAATCTTTCATCCAAAATAAAAAAAATTGTCTTAAATTAATTATTTATCGAAATATTTTAAGAAAGTACTACTTCCGGTTTATGCATTGGTACCAAAATTTACTGGGCTCTTAAGATTCGTATTAAAATCTTAAGTATAAAATTTGGTTGTTAAATTTTTATAACTTTTATAGAAAACGAAAAAAAATGTTACATAGGTACAACCTAACGCACACACATACACACACACAGACATCATCTCGAAAATACTTTAGTCGTATTCTGGATCCTAAAACGTGCTTATCTCTTAAAAACTCACACTCGAAAATTTTGACCCATCACAATACCTCCCTTATAGAATATGAGGCGAGAGATAATTATCCAATTTAAAAAATATAATACCTACAATATACAGGGCGTTGCAGAAATAAGAACATAAATTAAACCAGTTATGTTATTATAATACCTATAATTTATTTTATACCAAAACTCTCTATTATTCTTGGTGCTTTTCTTGCTTCGCGTGAGATTAAATCGTGATAGGCAGGAAATTAGAAATTAAGATAATACTCTGTGTGGCATTGGTTGAACAAATTATACAAATATGTAGAGAATTGCATTGTTTTTATTACGTATATTTTGATTTTTATCCGAGAAAATAGGACAGAAATTACGAAATTTGCATAAGGAGTGCTTAATAAAGGTGTATTTTTATGTAATTAGAATATAATGTTGTCAATCTGTCATGGTAATTTACGTTTTAATTACCTACATTCATGAAATAAGCAACAAGTGTGCATACAATTTATCTGATACGATGAAATTTGTTGAAATTTTGAAAATTTCTATTTTAACAACCGCAGGTATTTTATTTTAATTTTCATCAAATAGTGCATGGAAAAGTAGAGATTTGGTAAAAGGAAATATTCATCTACTAAAAACTCAATTGATGGTAAAATTGTATTTCAACAAGGATTACTTAAAAAATCAATTAACAGTTGTGCCCTTTAAAAATTTTAATAAAAAAATTGTACCTATATGACTATAAAAATTCTGAAAAATTCATAAATATTTCCAATTTATACTATTCACGGTTATATCTCCTGATAGAAAATTTTTAAAATTTTAAAAAGGGCCATCTGTAGATCCATTCTTTCTCTATTAAATGTTTATAAAAACATTACCTTGAAGGCAATAATAAACTTACAATTTACTCGCAGCGAAAACACTTTTACAGTATTTTTCAACTTCAAAATTACATTGCATTGCTAGGTTGCGGTAAAGTTAAGGGCGGATCAGGTGATGTTCTCAGGAGGGATAATTCTGGAAAATGGAATGGTAAAATTGCGCCGCAGGGAATTTTTTTTTAGTTCAAGGTCAAATGCCTTTATATGAAATCTGAAATTTCGGAATTGAATATAATAATCTTCCACGTAAGTTAAAATAGTATTAACTTATGTAGAAATTGGAATAGTATTCGATTTTAAGATCTAACTTTAGGATTCTCAGGAGGTGGGGTAATTACCCACTCTTGTACCCGCGCCTGGGTAAAGTACGAGTTTAACTCCCAATTACAGAATGGTATATGTTATTATAGTGGAATCCAACCACTCGGACTCGGTGGAATTATTGTCGGTTATGGTGGGAATCGAACTGGGGACCGCTAGCATGCTAGGCAGACCCTCTACCGCTAAGTCGCCGCTAAGCTAACCACTGGCTGAGCCACTGGCTATAATATACATAATAATACTGTTAACTATTTTAATTTAAAACTATAAGTTTAGGTTTAAAGAAATTCTTAGAGATCAAATTTTTACTGGCGTTATGCTATTTTGTTGTTGTTGTTGTTGCTATATTTGAAATTATTTCAAATTTAGAAAGGGATCAAAAATAGATTTGTTGTTTATGTTTAACTGTTAAAGTTATAATAAGTGTGTAATACTGGACCTTATTGCGTACATCGCATATGGGTATTTCTTATGAAAATGAAAAGGTAGACGATCTTCTTTAATTAAAATAAACAGAAAATAGCATTAGGTAGTAATTATCTGTTAAACAAACAAAATATCATTATTATATTTTTTGTTATTTACGCCATAATTATATTTTTCATAAAAAATAGTTTAAATGTTAATAATTTTATAGCAATGCATGTTTCTCAAAGAATGCATTATTAATGTACAATTTAAATTGCGGAGATAATACACTTTGCATGTATTTTTATCGTAAACAGTCTATAATATTGAAAAGAATGAAATATTTTATTATAAATCAGTAGAAAAAGAGAGAATATATACAGAGTTAACAAGCAATCGTAATCATATCAGAGACGGAACCAATCATGTTAGCAGAAGCACGTTCAGAGATGTTTTTAGTTCTTAGTTGTGTTTTAATTTTTGTGGTGAATACTCCTCGTAATGTGACTTATAGTTTTTAAAATAAGAACAATACAATATTATTAACATACAGGTTTGTTGTGTTCTGTATTATAATCATTTATACTATTTTTATGTACCTAAATATGAGAACATTAACAAATGTTTTTATTTAGACAAAATAATTTATCTTTGAATAACCTTTAAATTTTATTAACAAGTAATAAATAATTATAATTGGCCACAGAAATTTCAAATATTGTTAATTGTTGTAAATATTTCCACAATAAGATTATAACTACGTCTTATTTTGTTTTTAGTGTATCCAGATTCAGACGGCCAGGGTCCAAGGAGAACATTTCGCAATGCCTTTGCTGCTCTCTTCAGTAAGTGCTTTTTAAATTTAATAACTTGTTTTAATATATTTTTCTCTGTTACGTTAAATTTCGTTGAATTAAATCATCTTTTACTTAAGGCCATTTGTACACATGTCTAATTAAATGTTCAGGGTTCAGGGACGTAACTAGGATTTTTCTAGGTGGGCCCCACGTTATAGTGCTCAACCTTAGTTCTACTATAAGTACCAACCAACTTCACTTTTGCATATTATAAATTTGGAACAATTTCTGCCAAACCGTAATTTAAATAATATTTTCATTTCATGACACAAAATACCAATAAAACTGCATTATATTTGTATTTATTTATTTTTATGGTAACCATTCTACAGAATTAACTCCCAATTACAGAATGGTAGATGTTATTATACTGGAATCCAACCACTCGGACCCAGTGGTATTATTGTCGGTTGCGCTGGGAATCAAACCCTTTACCGCTGAGCTGAGCTAACCACTATTATGTTGACAGTTACATGTAAAGTTAGTATAAAATACCATTTTGACGAAGTCACGTATTTTGGATTCGTCTATACTATAGTAATGGTTTTAAGTGAAATGAAAAAAGTATAGATATATTTAATATTTTATTTAAAAATTAAAACATCGTCATTACGGACATTCATAATATACTAACTAATAACTTTATTAAATGTTATAGTTACACATAGTGCCTTATACTATTAAATAACATTACAATAACCAATATTCTCAGACCATGTTAAGCCGTTAGAAATTTTACACTATTAAAATACATCAATATAATTTATGTGACAACACAGGTCTCAGAATATCGGTCATTTATATCTCACTCGTGTTACAAAAATACAAACTAATTTACCATATCTTCCATTATGTGTAACAGAAACCTATAAATATAAATAATATAATAATAATAGTATGTGCTTCTTAAACTATTGGTCCATCACATGTTATATCATAAAGTGACTATCCCTCGATAATCGTAATAAATAATTTTATGGGACTGTACATTTAATGAATAAAGTAAGTGTGTGAGTATACGTTTCAGTAAAAATAAATTTATAAGTGACTTGACATTGGATTTTGCTTGAGATCAAGAAAATGCACAACATTTAAATTCGTAAATTTTAAGTGAATTTATAGTTAATTTCTAGTAGTAATACCATGCAAAAGTGAGCACCATAATTTGACACTTCGTTACATACAACTAGTATAAATAAAGTTTACAATCATTCGCAGGCTCACTTAACATTCCTGTTATTAAATTTTTAGAGGTTAAAGTCAGAAAAGTTCAAAATGTGATTATCGTTGGTGCCTTCCATATAAACTAGCCTCAAACTGCCCTTTTGACAATTTTAATATCATCTAATACCGCACACACTGGCCACATTCCGCACATGTCATGGATTTAAACAAATGCTCAGTCTCTATTTGCTAACCAAACGACAAATCAGACGGTCAGAGTCCACATTATCACTTAGTAAATTATTTTTTAAAAGAAATAAACGATATATACAAAATCAAAATGTAATACTAGCTACTCCAATTGGACCCTTCTAACCGTATGACACTGCTGTTGGCATGCATATAAAAGTAAGGGGGGCTTTAGTATTAATCGGAATTTCACCACCAAATCTTACTCGAAATAAATTAAAAGAATACGATTTTGTGGTTTGGAAGTCGTTTCTTGAAAACTATTTTTCATTTATAAAACATTCGTTGTTGTTTACTATTATTATTTTCAGATATGAGTATATTCCCAAAATATATTTTCAATGTTTCCTATTAAGGGTAGGTTTCATTTTGTATACAAATGAGTTGATTTCAGCTAAGTTTGTGATTGCGAAATTTAATTTTTGAATTTGATTAAGCTCACAAAATATATGGCAGCACAGAGTATTGAACGAAATATTTTTGAACTGCGTATAAACGGTATATTACTGCGCAATCACAAACTAAGCCGAAATCAATTATACTATGTCAGATTAATTTTTATTTATTTGGCAAGACAAATAAGTTTTGTGAGTTTTCAAGAAAAGAGTACTCGTACAAGCTGCCCGTTAATAATCTACTATCTACAAATTCCGACTAATTGTCCCGAACTAAATAATAATTTACTAGTATCTAGTCCTTTTTGGCTACGGTGATGGCCGCGTCTTTCTCCTCCTGCGTCTGGTCTTTGTCGCCCCAGCCCCAGGAGGTGTTGTGGTGGTGGTTGTGGGTGCCATCGCCAGTGCGGAGGACGCGTCTCTTGACGATCTCCTCGGGGACGGTCTTCATGTCGTACGCGAGCCCCAGCTTGGCGCAGAAGTTGAGGAACATGGTGGTTTCGTTTGTGGCGTAGGTGCCCAGTTCGGAGGTCTTGTAGTCCCAGGGGAAGGTGTGGTGGTAGTTGTGCCAGCCCTCGCCCATGGCTAACAGGGCCACGAAGAGGTTCTCGGACGGGTTGATGTTCCTGAAGGAAAACATTTTTGTTAGTGGACAATCTTTTATTTGATTTGTTTTCGGACATGTTAATTGTTTAGTAGAGAATCAAAGTACAGAGAGAGAATCAAAGTACAGAATTGCCAAATTTTAGGTTTATGTTTACCAGTTACTAAAGCTATTTTAAGTTTATTTAGCAGAGAGTTGTTAAATAAATGTTCTAGAAAATATTTTAGCATTTGTAATCTAAAAACAAATAGGTATGTGATGAATGCGTGTTCTAAAATACTTGATGACACTTTTGAAAGACTAAAAAGAGTTAGTCATTTACATTTTTGCAATTCCAATGAGTGAAACTATAATAAGATAAAGTAAAAGGGCAGTAACAAAAATGAACTTACTTGTCATAAGGCCGATCGCCCCAGATATGCGCCGCAGAGTTGACCAACCACGTGATGTTGAGATTGAAGCAATACCTCAAGAGCGTGCTGACGAACCAGGAGTTATGCAGAGTCTCTCCCCAGAAGTACCAGGGGATGAGCGTGGGCACGACGAAGCAGACGATGGGCATGAGCAGCAGGTAGTACTTCTTCTGGAAGCGGAGGATGGGGTCGGCGTACAGGTCAGACAGGTCGATGCCCTTGCCCTTGGCCTTGACGTCCGGGTGTTTGCGGCACAGCAGCCAGCCCACGTGCGAGAAGAAGAAGCCGCGCTTGGCGTTGTGGGGGTCGGCGTCGGTCTCAGAGTACTTGTGGTGCACTCGGTGGTCGCGTGCCCAGTCTACGACAGCGTCCTGGAAATTACAGAGAGGTTAACATCACCCAACATTCACACGTCGTAGAATATGAACAACGCTTATAAATTGGTTCAAATGAAATTTGCTGCGGTAACCATGCAATAGAATTTATAGAATAGTAGATTCATCTTGCCACGATCTTTGAAATTCAAAGCGGGAACAGAGAGATGCTTTTTGCAACCAGGACTACACTGAAGACGATCAAGTGGTCAGCTTGTGGTGTACTCCCTCGCCACTAACAGCAATGAGTAGCCGTGAATTGACAATTATACAAGTTATAATAGGTAATTATACAGATGACTCACAAATTGTGAGGCCGCCACATCCAAATTGGATAAATGTAAAAGGCGTGATAGACAGGTTATGTAATTTATGTATGAATGTATCTAAATAACTAATCAACACGATGTAGACTTGTGTTTTTTAATGAAATGTCTCGTGAAGCAAAAAACAATTAACAGCAATACTGATACTGTAAAAAATTACATTGAAACGATTGATTTGTCTGGAAAGTAGTTTTCTGGTAGGTAGATGACCCGTTGCTCGTGCTTGTATGGATGGCAGTTAGCCAATTTCATTAATTTTATATATTTGTGAAGAACTCTGCACAATGCTCAAATAAGAATCTAATAACAATTTTGCACGGATACATTTGGCATATTTAGCATAGTCAGTAAAAAAGTACATTACATGCATGAAATATATTTTGAATTTGAATTCAAGTTGAGTAAAAGGCGTAATAGATAATATGTATGTTTGTTCAATAAGAAACTTTTACGAAGCTCTCGGCTACTTGATTATGGTAAGAATTTGTAAAAGTGTGTTTTAGAAAATAAATTAATTGAAATGTTACATACATTCTAGCAAAATAAAAATATTAAAAACGAGAACCAACATAAATTTAAATTCAGAAAGCGCCATAAAGTAAGTTTGCCACCCGTACGTCATCCACGCTTTCCGTGTGCAGACTTCCGGCGCACAAGACTTCAACTCTCCATCAAACTCCAAACTTGACTCTCTCTGTCTAAAATCACCTGACTAATCGTTTACAGTGGAATGAGCAACAACCAGCAGTGATTCCATTCACAGTTACACATTATCTACGAGATAAGTTTAAGAATGGCCGGTCACGCTCTGTTTGGCGGGTTATGAGATGATGATGGTAGATGGTTTGTGGTTTCGGACATACCTGGAAGGCCATCGTGTTGCAGAATGTCAAGAAGACGCGGAGGGGCCACTTGGCTTTGTAGGAGCGGTGGGCCCAGAGACGGTGGGCGCCTGCGGTTATGCCCAAGCCCCCGATTTTGTACAGTAAAATTGCTGCAAAAGAAACCAAAAATTAGTAACAATGAAGTATAATTTAGTAATGGAACTATCGGTATAAATAAATGGAAACGTTGGTACCATACTTCGTCCCAAAATTCGGGGAAGCACCTACGAAAGTCTCATTTAAACAAGGAAAATAAATTTGAGTGTAGATTGGCGGCAAATTTGAATCGCATAAAATTTAATGTAATATTTGAACTAGATACCTATAAAATAAGAATGATTTCCTTTCCTAATATTATGAAGTTGACAAGTATAAAATAATTTAATTTAGAAATTCTAATTTATAAAAGAACTGTCAGATTATCCATAAATTACCGGGTGTAAATCTGGCTAAAAAATGAGCAATAATTTGATTGGTCGGCAGAAAGTGGCAAATTTAATAAACTCCTTTGAATTTTGGGCCAAAGTATACCTAGTATTTTGTATAATTTTGTCTTTGAACTCCTGTGATTTTGATATTGCTTTTTGCGATTGCATTCCAATATATTTTGCTTGAAAATAATTTAATTCCACAAAATAATTTGTTGTTTTACCAAGATCTTAAAGTATGATATTTATTGTTCCTAAATTAGATAATTGGACAATTTTACATATTAAAAACAGTTTACACCAATCTATTTAATTACTAGTTGAGTGTGAATAAACAAAACTGAATCATATGACACATAACTACGTTTTGCTTTTATTTCAACTCCGGATGTGGTACTGAATAAGGAAAAAATATTGCATCAATAGCACAATATATTATAGAGTTGCACATTTTGAATGTAATATTTTTAATGATTTAACAGTTTATGGTATTTATTCCAAAGGTGATGAGTAGTTTGCATAAATTTTTGAAATGGGATTTTTAAGAGTAATATTTTCTGTATGCACATAATAATGTTTCTAAAACCTTCAATTACATTACTTCAATTACATAATTTATAACTATCTAACAGGAAAAACAATACTAATAAATTGCTCGATTGCTGTGAAAGTAATACTTGTATAAAGAAAATTGCGACAATAAGCTATGACAGTTTATTTTTAATACTGTCATTATCATTAAGAGAGCAAGTGTTCATACATCCGTAGGAAGGAACAAAAGACAAAGTGCTACACTTTTCCTTTTACAAAAAGGTCATTCATATTCATGAACTGAGCACTAAATATTCATTTTCCTTTCGAATCTACAACTCCGCATCGTAAACTTCCAAACAGTTTCAAACACCGTTTTTCATCCATAAATTTTGCTCGTCTGGGCCTTGGCCCAGCATCCAGACTCAAATCGATATCCATGAAAACAGACAGGATGTTGACCTATCCCCGTGCCCCCCATGACCTAGCGGGGGGGCCACCAACGCCACCTGTTAACACTGACAATGAACTTTCTATTGCTGGCTTTGTCTGCACTATAACGGTTTGAAACGGACTTTGAACATTCAGATTTTTATGCATACTTTTGAAGAAAAAAAGGTAGAAACAGTGAATAATTATTGAGTTGGTACATGAAAATTAAAGGTTATTTATTATTAAGGACGATTTCACTACAACATAACCTAAATTTTGATTATTAATTAGAATTTCTTTTTGAAACAAAGAACTGACATTAACATTAATGCTTGTCATTTGAATGAACTTGATTTTGATTATAAATTTTAATCTCTTCATCTATATGAAGCATTGTTTGTTAAATAATTTGGGAATTTATTCACAAAACAAAACTGTTTCCATTATAGAATTACGAATTTTTCGTTTAGCAATAACTAGATATTTTTATATCTTTCTGTTATACCTAGTATACAGAAAGTTCTATTGACCAAAATGAAACTACAAAAGATCAAAAAGCAAGTGAGTTATTATTAAAACTCATTTGGAAGTAATTAATACCATTGATAAACTAAACTAAAACCAAATACTTATGAATATTGAGATTGAGCTATGAATATATTATTTTTTTGTTAGTCGTAGATCGCCGATTTGGCGATGCAAGGCTACTGTTGCTACTCAAGTTAAGCGCATAATTCTATAAAAGTTTCCATTATTTGTTTATGCGCGCATGATAGCAAATAGAAGATTCAAATGACAGATATCACAATGATCTTGTTTTTAATTTTATTTACCTATTGTTTATTATTTATTACAGTAATTTAGAAAAAACATTTTGTTTGTATAGTTGATAATTAAAAGCAAACAAAACGTCAACTAACGATATGTGATGACAATTTTAAATAAACCAAGTAAACAACTACAATAAAATAAACTAATTAAAATAACTTTTCCAAAGCTGTCATGCTGTCAGCAGATTTAACATACATCCTATATTATTAAGTGTGTAGCAAGTTCCTTTTATTGATGTCACCTTTCTTCACGATTTAAAGTCTTTGCGAATGTGCAATTGACTAAGTCAATATTGCAAAGAAAAGCTAACCTCAATCTCGAAACTGTGACAAAAACTATTTGTTATAAAGATGTTCAAGAGGTCATTGCATTTGAAACGGAAGTACTTTATTGCAGGAACAGTCATTCTCTACACTTGTACCAATTACAAGCTGGATTATTATTTACTGTACAGCCAATAATTATTATTATTGTAGATATAATAAATTGGACAATTTATTTTATTTAAGAAAAAAGAAAATAATCTTGTATTATGTTTTTTGTCGAAAACGAAATTTAGTATTTAATTAAAACTTCAGAACTACAACAAATTTTAATTTTATACTCTATTATCAAAATCGGATTTTTTGAATGCAAGATTTAGGTATATTCTTTCAAATTAGTTTAATTACTTACTAGGCATCAATAACAAATCGGCAATATTTAAATGTTAAATTGACATTGACAGTTGTGACGTTGTAAGCTAATTTGAATGCCACTACGATTATTTTTAGCAAGGCGCTAATTTGACAAGTTATCAACAATGACAAGGTACCTATATAAATAGTGCTACAACTAATTATAGCTGTCTACAATAAAAATCTGACGTGGCCATCACACAACCTTCCGCCATATCTAGAATTTAAACAGAAATGTATACGTACAATCCGGTGCACATTTAAAATATACAAATAAAAATCTCAAATATTCAAACACAGAAATTTGCATCACCTGAATAAAAAGATTCATTCACAGGAAAACTCTGCTGTGTTGAAGCCATCCTCCGTTCAATTACTACATTTAATATCTTACTTAGGACTTATATAGCGCTAGTATGCCAATTTGTCACCCGTCTCACTTGTCAATATTTTTTACGCAGAAACAAAAATCAACCGATCATGGATTACAAGATATCAACGTTTTATTTGATAAATTTATTTTTTAAATTTTACTGCAGTTCTTTAATGCTACCAGATAAAGACAATTTTTTTATAACGTAAGTTGCAAATAACTTTTCCTCTTATTCTCATTACAAATAAATACTATATTTTTCCAAATTTATATACAATTTTGACAATTAACCTTTTCAATCTTAAAAAAATATCACTTCCGATGAAGATATTTGTACCAAAATCTAGGGAGTTCTTCCAATTTATATACAAATGTTAAATACCAAATATCAAAATTTTCGGGTAATTCGTATTTGAGTTATGCGACTAACACCCCTTGACCACACACACACACACACACATACACACACACATACACACAGACATCATCGTGAAACTATCAAAAATGAGTTGTAAGGACCCTAATTCGTGCTCATCCACTAAAAAATCACCACCCGATTTTTTGCATGATTCCAATACCTTCCTTTACAGGTAAGCGGAAGGTAAAAATTGTTGATTCAAATTTAGGAACCGGTTTAAGAAAATAAAAAAATTAATTCAACTTTCTTATATTTAAATTAATTTTAATTGTAGATACTTCTGCGAAAATGCTACTCTTTCGATACAGTTCCGTATTCGATTTTATTTTCTAATGTCGAATATTTAGAAAGTAATAATTGTTGCCAACTTTCAGTTTTAGTATATGGACAATTATTATTTCGTAAATTACAGTCGAAATTTCAGTCATGCCATTGGTACCAATATCATTATTTATTACAATTTCTTTTCTAATAACCGTTACATCTACACGCAAAAAGAAAATTATACTTCGTAAAAAATTTAGCGGGATAAAAAATTTAGTTCTCAGGATTGGATTCAGTTGTAATTACGTTTAACCTTGATGACTTTGTGTTCATCGAATTTTTATTCAACAGCGTTTATTGTAAAATGTTATGTAAAGATATAATTTTTTTTTTAAGTGAAAAAGTTTTATGTAGCTAATAATAATTTTTCTAAGGTGCGTAGTTTGATGTGTGTCCTTGAGTGACACAATATATTAGATAAAATTGCATATCATAAAGATAATTAAATGCAATTTAATTTTGCAATAAATTCGCAAAAAAAGTTTGTATTCGCATTGTTCATCAATAAAAAATTATAGTCATAATTATTTCTATCAATTTTCTCTGATCGCTGAAATCCTAGATTTAAAAACGGATTCATCTTAATACTTACAAATAATTTATTAATCGTGGTTGTAATTGATAGTTGTATTTAATTTTAAATATAATAAATAATGGTACAAAGGTACAAATTTAAATTGCTGATCTATGTAATATAAAATTTAATCATGATTCTGAAAATGGTGTTGCATTAAACCGTTTCGTGAATTTAGAAATAGTGTGTTACCTGTCGCCTCACATTCTATAAGAGAGGTATTCTATTTATTTATGCAATTAATTAATTTTTTGCAATTAAAAATAAAAGAAAATAATAAAATAAAGTAGGTACAACTAATATTCTACTTTTTTTGAAATCCCAATATCTTGTTGTCCATGATCATATGAAATTTGTTTCTACACAAAATTTGAATTATTATGACAGTGATCTTTTGAGATCTTTTGCTTGCATCTTGGTTTACATTATCGTTTACATATTACATGAACATGAAACTATTAAAATGTAAGTAAAACTATTTATTAGATTAGTAGAATAAGCAGAATTAGGCGAGAGGCCATGTGTTGGCCACATCAGATTTTTTTTAATTTGGAGAACAAAAATCTTGAAAATTTCAGAAAATCGATTGATATTTAATAAAAAGAACGTGTTAAATTATAATAATCTAATTATGAATCTTCAATATACGAGTATTTCACTTCAATCTAACATTTTTACTCGTGTAAAAAAGGCGTAACTTAAGTAGGTAAATTATAAACATAGAAAGCATACTTGAATTTTGTTTTAATTCCATCTTGTTTTATAACAGAGTATAGAACTTCCAAAAATCTAATGGTTCCTTGCAGAAAAATTGATTCCATTTAAAGACGTAGGTAATAATATTTTACCATTTCAATAACTATGAATTCAATATTTTTTTCAGCTTGAATTTTAATATAATATTATATTAAAAACTAATGTAATTCAGCACCGTTTTGGACATATAAATAATATTTTGAAGCAAATTTGACGTATGACATGAAAGCTGTCAAGTGCCAGTTTCTCATCAAATTTACTACATTTAACGAATTAGAAATACGACAATTGGACTATTTTGCAGTTTTCTCAACTATTTATAACTATTTCTCAC
This sequence comes from Agonum fuliginosum, assembly GCA_947534325.1. Classification (NCBI taxonomy): domain Eukaryota; kingdom Metazoa; phylum Arthropoda; class Insecta; order Coleoptera; family Carabidae; genus Agonum; species Agonum fuliginosum. The sequence continues at coordinate 7,739,755 of OX384033.1, forward strand.
TTACCAAATAAAGTGGTATATAATCTAGCACTAGTAAAGCACAGCCACAATCCATATAAAGCGGCAATGTGCAGGTAACCCATGAGAAGAATATTCCTCCAGACCAGCTGGACAGTCCTTTTTTCAGGGGTGATGTTCTTCGACGCTACCATCTCGGTATCGACGGTTTCTTCCTCGAACAGAGGGCCGGTCTGCTCGGCTGCGAGGTTAGGTCTCGGTGTCATTTTGTTTTGTTTCTACTGTAACACACAAAAAACAAATCATTAAGCCCATTTTACATTGAGCAAGCGCAACGGGCAACTCAATCTTCAAGTCAGAGTTGAACAAGAAAATTGCAGAAGACATTTTTTTCATTTTACACGGAGCAACATGCAATTACTTATTTAATGTATAAATTTATTAATAAATTAACCAATATTTTGTTACTATATTATGTCAACTTATCCTCTTGGATTAGTTGTATTGTATATTGTTGGAAAATAAGGATAGAATGGCATTATAACCACTAACGCACTAACTTTCAAACACAAATTAATCTTTTTGACGTTTATGTTCAGTTGGTAGCATCATAACAAACTAAAAATAACTAGAACTAACTGTGAATTGCCTGCAAGCCTTACAAAAATTAGAACATGTTCTATTCCATGCAATTGTTGCCTCAAGATTGCTTCTGCCTGTTGAACGTGCAATTTCTGTATTATACTCATGCAATATTGAAGCAACTTGTCAAAAGTTGCACTTGCATCTGCAATATTGCTCAATGTAAAATGGGCTTTAGGTTTTGTTTTAGTGAAAATATGCCATGTGAAATGATTATTTCAAAACGAATTGTCTTTTCAAACAAACTTGTAGTTATTAATAATGAACAGACTAAATGTGATTTTATTAAGTATTTTGGTATTTATTGATTTGTAGAAAGTATAAATAATACGCTAGCACAACACAGTATTCAAATTGAGCCTCTATTTACAATTTTTGGGGCGGTTTCCATTACTATAAATAGTCTGGCGGTTATAGGACAGAAATATTTAAGGTAATGAAGCTTCTTTAATTAGCATGGCAAATTTATTGAAAAATGCGTGCATCGTTGTTTGTTTATTCAAAGAAGCTTCTTTAACTTAGAGAAGAGTGCTATAAATTCAGCCAAGAGTAAAATTTGGCAAACATCTGAACCAAACTATTTTCATGTATGTGTAGGTATCAAAGTTAGTCGCCATATTGGAAAAATGGCCGATGGTATCTTGTAATAAAGGTGAATTTAAAATTTAGGTTGGGTCAACCGGAAATTAGCTGATTAATATTAATTCGATATTAATAATTGAAAAATTCATAGGTAAGAACAATTGCCTTTTCACAGCATAATAAGACTTACATTTTGGTAGTCATGCTGTACAATATAAATATTTAATTTTTAAACAATATTTACTATTTAATATTTAATATTTAACGATACATTAGCATAATTTATTTCCCGCATATTCTGTAGTTTTATTCATGATTCAAATTCAAATTCTAAACGTGACTAGATCGTGTTATCAATCCCCACTAGTTAATCTTGCATTATTTAGCAAGTTATTAAATCATGCACAAATAAAATGATAATAGTGTTTCACAATAGAGAGTGATTTACATGAAAATAAGAAGAGCAGGAGATGTTTTTGTTGTGCAATTTGTTGTCGCTACTTTGAAGTTTGTCAGCTCAAGGTTTCAACCGCTCATGTTGATATAAATTATTATGGATTTGACAGGAAATGTCAATACAAGCATTTTCATTTCCATGCCAGTTATTAAAGTGTTCTTGATAGATTAATCAGCATTACTGAAACGGAATTTTACGTAATACTTCGCAAATTTCAACAGTTTTAGAATGAAATTGTACACGAACCGAAAATTTCCACAAGTTTACTTGTTTTGTGAAGTTGAACTGTTACGGCTTCGGGTCATTATGAACCGTAACAAAGAAATGCCTACAATTCAACTTTAAGCCTTACAATAAATTTGATTTATATTTTCGGTGTTATCTGGTGTTTGGATACAATAATTATTTATGAATTGTTTATAGCTAAAACTTAAGTCATATTCAGAACTGTAGCGCTGTAACCAGCAAATTTTATTGGAATAATTTTTCTTCAAAATAGAATTAATGACAAAATCTATTTTTATTTTTCAAAAGTTGTAGTTTTTGTGAATGTACAAATTTTCTGCGAATTTCCAACTTTAAGTTTCTCTTGGTCTCATGTTATTGTTATTTAATTCTGAGGGACACGAGATGTTTGAAGTGAAAATTTGTTATATGTGGACATCATAAAAGTAATGTTTACACCATACACGCTTCAGATTACGGTACTTTCTCTACAAGTATTAAATAGTATAAAAAGTCGCATGTTACTAAAGACAAAAGAGATGTAATTTTAGTAAGATTTAGATGAACATTTAAATAGTTAATATAAGCACAAAAAGCTAGGAGCAAAAATAAGATTGTTTTTACAAATTTATGCATTGTCTGTTTATAATTTTATGTCAAATTAAATTTGCAATGGTCATATTAACTTATTTCTTCAATTTTATTTATTTATTTTCTTGCACCATGATGGAAATTTCATTGATAAGCTTGCAAAATTTTATATTCCTTCAATTTTATCATCAAACATTGAGACTCTTTCTAGTGTTGCTTATTACATAAATTTACTATTTACTACTGAACATGCACGATGCTGTAAATTTGAATAGCAAAAAAATGATTGATTACCTACTTCAAAGAGGAAAAGTACTGTTAGAAACATTAACACGGAAATAATTTTTGTAATGCGCAGTGTTGCTAGAGAATTGTAATTTCAATTTCGTGTACCGAAAGTTCCATTTTTAGCGAAAATCTGTGTTAGTTTCGTGTAATAAATAAAAATAAATCTGTAATTCAATTCAGATCGCTTTAAATTTAGCCCAACGCACCTTCGACGGCTTTTGTTTTTATTGCCCGTTACATAACCCCCAAAATACCGCATCATCCGATCAGCGATCGCTATCACATCTCTCTCGCATGATCTTCACTTGTCACGCGTCACGCAGCACTTTAGTGGGTGAACAACCGAACTCGTTCGATATCCGCACGTGACCTTGAGCTAGAGCTCGCGAATAAGCCTGCAGAGAGACAGAGCGGAGCGCTAGGAGAGCGGAGAGAGATACAGACAGAATATCTCCATAGAGAGAGAAACGCTAGGAGTTGGAGAGTTTGACAGAGAGGGGATGTAGTTTGAGAGTCTGACAAAGAGAGGTTATGTGGAGAGGAGAGAGCGTGCGCCTGAACGATCACATTCACATTGAGGAAGGTTTGATCAGGTGATCTGCGGAAGGATTGCACGTGGGAAAACTGATTACTGTTGATAAAGAAATGAATGATTGCAATGTTTTCTTTATCAGTTTGAAGTCTGGACTGGTTTTTCGGAAGCAGTATTTTTTGAGAAAATTTATTAGGAACTAGGAGTATTGGTTTACATTTCGAATCTTTTATTGAACATAAACAATTTTCTGTATTTTCTTATTTGAGCCAATAAACTATTGTAAGTATTAGTTTATCTATCATACCTATTTATAAATACTTATAATAATTAATAATTCACAAGTATTTTGAATGTTTGAATATAAGTATTTTTATTATAATGAAGCATTGTAGCTAAGCTAATCATGAAAAATGTAAACAATAAATTTAGATTGAAATAAATTTTCAAAACCCAATTATTAATTGTTAATTTGGGTATTGTTCTGATATTTTTTTTATTTAATTTTGGAATTATTTGCATTTCCTTTTGTTATATTCAAACTTTAAAGATAAACTTATGATTTTAATTAAGGAGCTGAATTTGCGCCAATATCTAATTATTTTTAATGAGAATTTTCCGTAATCATAAAACAATACATTATTGGATCTTGATATGATAAAGTCCGCGGTATCAAATTAAAGATAAATAGCGAAGTACATTATTTTAAATTAATAATAAAAAAATCCCTGTAATATACATTTAGCTGACACCCTTGAGTACCCGTGAGCTAACGGCTGGTAACTGCATACATGCTGGTACTCATTGTATGTGAGGCTGCCACACTCAAGTTGAGCATGGCGTATGTAATAGATTATGCATTGTTTCCAAAACTATTTAAAGCAAAAATATTGAAACCATTTAAAAATAATTGTTTCTCTAATATCAAATTTGGCAAAAATGTAAAAATAAATAATGTTCTAGTTTGGCAATATTACAAATGAATAATGTTACGCCGCAAACCGCATTGCAGCAAAAACTGTTTAATTTAACGAACTATTCCGTTTCCAAGAAAAACTCATCTATTCGTAATTTATTTAATTTGACAGCATAATGACACTGCAAAACCAAATACTGTTAGCCTTTACAAAAAACAATACAAGTTGTAACAAGAAACTTTCGTTCTTTTAAAAATAAAACTGTATTTAAAACAAAAAGATATTATTGAAAAGTTGTATTTAAGCAATATTGTTTTTAAAAATCGATAAAATTTTTGTTTTTATTTTCACAATCAATATTACAATCAGTGGTCTGATATGACGTCATTGTTGCTATCAGGAGATTCTGTTTGTTCATAGTATATTTGTTTATATTTGCAAATGTACTAAATGATGTAACAACATACGATAATTCTCTTAATGTAATTGTCACTATTACGAAAAATCGCAATGTAAATTTAAACTTTTAACTGATAAACTAACCTCTTTTTGCCGACAATTACAAGCAATAAACAATTATGTTTCCATGGCAATATAAACGTGACAATAATTTATAATCTGTTGTTGCAAAATTTAGATAACTGCTTAAGAAATGCGTTATTTCTTGCTGTTGGTGGTATAAAATATGCATCGAAGTTATAATTATGGGAAAATAGGCCATTTAATCACATAAATATATTATTTTGGGAAAACGTGTATTTCCTACTTCTTCAACTAATATTTCAATTATTCAGAAAAAATGTTCGATAATATTTCAATTACACGGATGATACGATATCAAAGTAATTTGTAATTATAAAAATTAAAACATTGAATATCTATAGAGGTCAGCAAGTCATACATGAAAATTAATTGAAAATGTTGATTACAGTGTTTTGTAATTATCATTATATACGAGTTTATTGGTTTCATGCAGAATATAAATTTTATGGATGAAAATTTATCGGTAAATTAAAATTTATATCACTATTACTGTTATATAATCATTATTTATGAAAATGTATTCGTTTAAAACGTAGTTATTCGTTAGTTAAGACTGAGACTATTTAAATTATATAAAGACACTAATATTTTGAATTTTAATAAAGTAAATAGTAAAAATATAACTAAAATATTTTTAAAAATAAAATAGTAAGTTATTTGTACTCAGTCGCTTAGAAATTTTGATTAAATAATAAAATGTGAGTAAATGAACTTCAGTAATAATTTAAATTCTTTAATTTGTTTTCATTTATAAATAGAAAATAAAATTTTAATATTTGAAAGAAGTATATTTAATTTATTTATAAATGAACATAAAACATACAAAATAGCTTTGTATACGAACAGGGTTGGCCTGATTTAAATCATGATTTAAATCAAAGTGATTTTTTCAAAAAAATCATTGATTTAAATCATTTTTAGATCTGGTACAGAACAAAACAAATGTCTTAATTCAATTTCAATATTTATTTAATAAATGAAATAATATTAAACAAAAAACAAAATCCATTCAATGGAATCATAAGTCACGCGTATAGTTTAAGAAATTCGTGTAAAAACATGAAATGTGCAATAATAATCCAAACTACATATTTTTAAAGGAATTTTTCATATAAATGGTTAAATAATAATTGCTTTAACTATATTTAGTGCTATAATTAAAGAAAAATTAAAGAAATCAAAAAAATCAAAAAAATCATGATTAATTCAAAAAAATCAATGATTTTTGATTTATTTAAAAAAATCATGATTTTTGCCAACCCTGTATACGAAGGGTTGAAAGTAGATCTTTGCTACAACTTTATCAAGATTCCCTTGGATACTTGAAATTTAAAGAAAAGTATATTATACATTTTGTCAAAATACAATACATTAAAAGGAAAAACAATAATAATTGTAAAGTATGCAGGAACTACCGATAAACTACTATAAACAATCCAATTATTATCTATGCTATCAAACTGTTTATTATTATCTCAATCCCACTTCAGAACACAATAAACATTTTTGATAACTTTGATAACACACCACTTTTAACTGCATTTTATTTTCAATTAGCTAAGCTTAGTTCAAATTTAGATAATTTTTAATTATCAATGCTCCGAGAAAAATTATATACTAAAAGCAAGTGTAAACACATACATGTTAAAAAGAAAATATGCACAGTATATTTAATTATCGATAATTATATAAATACAGTGTATTTGTGTTTAAATAATATTTTTATATCAATTTACGCATTATAAGTTGAATAATTTAATAAACAATGACAGTATAAATGTGTCTCAGTGTAGCAATAGATATTTCCTTTGCACTTTGTGCTTTTGTAATAAAATTCAAAATGCAAAAAAACGATCAGTAGAACAATAAATATTAATAGGTTAAACCGATCAAGGCTATGGTTATCCTATGATGAATGTATTCAAGAAGGAAAAGGGGAATTGAATGTTATTTCCATTAATTAACACAAGTTAAATTACTATTTGTAATTGTTTTATTTCTAGGTTTAATATTTTCAAGCTAAGGGACCCGTCTACTCAAATTTGCTTATATATAACGCAAATATAAATATTTTCAATTACATATATTTATGTAGATATTGCAAAATTTATTACCTACCTACAAAACATAATATTTTTGAGCATTTTTTGTTCTTTGTTATACGTTTCAAATAATTTTTTTCAGTTTTCTATGAATTTTTTTCCAAATTTGCTTTAGAGCATAAAAATAGTTGATACCCTCTTTCGAAACTAGAATTTGAAATGTAATATTTTTTGAGTAAGGTCAAAAAATTATGAATTGAAACTGTAGTGGGTAAATTTTATGTGAAAAAGTAAATATTGTGATAAATGTATGTGTAACCAGCCATAAATGCACACTTTCATAAATAATAATTGTAATTGTAACCAACCAATCGATGTGTCGTGATAATCATTATTTACCGAGTGAAATTACACAAGATCAAAGATTGCCGTGTTTCTAGGTCAAGTGTAAGGTCAAAAAGGGTAAGTGATAATTTTTCACACCCTAGTTACAAAACTGTGCTCGGGCAATAATGAAAAACTTCGAGAAAATTTGTTTCCGTGGAGCATCTTTTTTCATTTCAAAGTTAATTAATTCGAAACAAAGAAATTTTGCTCTTTTCTGAGTGTTATGACTTTTTTTAGATATTAATAAGTAAATTTTAAGGAGGAAATGAAAAAATTCTAATGCTTTTCCGGCTTTTTCATTAAAATTTATATTACTTTATAGTTCTTTTGTAATATCCTTATTGACTATGTTTTATCAAGGGGATATTTATGTAAATAATGTTTTTGTGCGACATAAATTTTATTCATTTGTTTACAAGTTGCAAATTTTTTCTTTATTGTCTGTCTGATTTAAATGTAAAATTTAACACAATAACATTAATTGTTTTTGTTTTAGTAGGTATTTTACATCAATCAATATTGATCTAGTACGAATTAATTAAAATTATTTTTGTTTGCAATCTAAATGTTCGTCTTGCTTCGAAGTATAGTAGCACTACGCCGTAATAGTGATATTCCGTCGTTTTAGAAACAAACATCAATACCAAATTTTGACAAAAAATCGTATGACTGATATTTAATTATTATATCTGTCAATTTGTGTGTTAATATTTTTTGAGAAACATATGCATGAAATATAATTTTCTCGAAAATTTTTCAGACTACTGCGTAGAACAACTGAAATTTATCTAAAATAAGAATAGTATAGTATAGTATACAATAATTACAACGAAAAATCAACAATGATTATCGAGATGATGACAATAATACAACAATGTATTGTTGTTGACGTTTCTTGTGAAAAACTATTGGTAAAAACGCGAAAACGTAATAAGCTTAATGCTTAAAGCATAATACTTTTTTTTAGCAAGAATTATTACATACAGTTCAATATTATGATTTATGGACATAACATCAACAATGTAGGTATTATTGAATTATTGTTTGACGTACCTTGTAGTATTTTGTTATATTAAGTATTAACATTGACTAAATAATAATTAAGCTTTTATTTTTTTAAATACCTACTATATTTTATTGAAATTCGCATAACACAAATTCGGAAATTATTTACTTCTAGACTGAGTAAAAGAATAAAAAATAGAATGGTGGTGTCAATATGATTTTCTTACCGAATCAATTTCAGAAATAATTTATGCAAATATGAGATTATAAGTAAAAATTACCAAAATATGACACAAAAATAACAATAACATTAATTTTACCTTAAATATGTCAGGAGGCATTTTAAATTTAGTATTTTAGGGAAATTTTTTTGGGGGCTCATTTCATTTTGGGGGGATAATTTTCATTTGGGGGCTGAGTCCCCCTAGTTGCACCTATGATTCCATACAGTTCAAATATGAGTTATGAATTTTATATTTAATACTGTTGATAAAACCAATTTATGACGCGGTTAGCGTAAATATTTATGGGACATAAAATTATTATATTCCAAACAACGAATGCGTTTCACACAAGTTATGAGGTAAATTTAGGAAAATATGAGTCGATTCCTAGAATTCGGTAGCAAAGCTATTTTTATAAATCGTGGAATATATTAACTACAAATCAATATTAGTAATGTTTAGCACGCATAATTTGCAGAAAGAAAATCAATACTAATAATTCGGCGCATAGAACAATTCACTAACAATAAGTAAATGAATGATACGAAAGCGAAAAGTGGCTGCACACAACAACATCCACCATATGATGCAACCACTTCCCTGCGTCGATCTGTCAAGCAGTACTCACATTCACTGATCACAACAATCACTAAAGTAAACAATATCACTAGCAAGTCGAAGTAGAATCTGATGATTGTCACCGGGTTGAGGAAGGTTTTATAGTGGAATCGCAGCGATCAAAGGGCGGCAGCAGCACGCGAATTCGAGTGATGTAGTTGCGTGGACTTTGCGCCGCGAACTGTGGAGATTCCCGCGACGGGGCCGCGCGGCAGGGGGGCGGTGATCACGCCATCCCCACTGCAAATCCCAGCGACTGCGGATCGCGTGATCCCCGCTTGAGGGGGCACATGCGCTCTAGCGGCTGGAAATTTGGCGGATGGTTTGGTCGTTGGAGCCACGCACTACACTGTAGAGTGACCATTTATGTTTCTGATGAAATTTATGTTTTATTGGCGTGTCATATTGTGAAGTGTAATAATAAAATATAGCAATACATTTATATTTTTTGAGTATAGTACAGGGGTGGGCAACCCGTTCGCCAATCGCTACATAAGGAGAATTGGCCAGAAAGTGTGGCGAATTTAAGGTTCTTTTCGAATGAGTATGGACTGTTTAATTTTGTTTATCTACGACAATTGAATAATGTATTCATTATATACGTGAAAATAATATAATAAACTTCACCATAAGGACACATTATGAATTAATGAATTCATTATTTAATACTGTTAAATAATGAGTATACTTTATTCTTCCGAACTGTCAAACTGTCATCACATCTGTTTTACTATTAGTCCCATAAAGTTATCATTTTATAACGTTGTAAGCAGGAACAGTATTAAAAATTTGTAAAACGTTGTATGAATTGTCATCACACCAAAGTTTAAGGTTAGGTTAATATGAATACAAATTTGTAAATAAGAAATGTTGCTTTATTTAAAAAGTCGTGGATAAAACGTCGTATTTGACTCGCAAATAATGGGCTATAATTAAAGAGGATTAAAGTTTATATTATAATTTGTATAAATAAGTTTGTTTACTTTTTTTTTACATTGAAGAATAGTATTTTAGTTTCTATTTAGCTCGACAAGAGCTGGACAATTCGCGCCAGTCTTTCGTTAAATTCTGATTTTCGGCCAATTTTCATGCAACTTGTAAAATAAAAAGAATTGTCACATATCTACCTATATTTTGATAAACTTGTTCAAAGAATGTGAATATTAATTTGTTTTATACCTGAAAAAAAAAACTCTTCACTTCCAAATTCTGGTGTGGCGAATTTAATTTTTTATTCGCCACACTTGTGACTTGTGGCCACAATATATAAAAGGTTGCCCACCCCTGTTGTAGTATTATTCAAAAGAGAAAATAAGAACTAACATATTTACAAGAAAATTAACGCGTTGAGTGCCATGCTTCAGTATTTGTCCAAATGTGTTAAACCTCGTACATTCTAGCCGGATTTCCAACTGTAGAGTGTCTATTCTGGCCAATGATATCAGACGTAAAATTTTGTAGTCCGTACCGGAAAATAGAAAAGATACCTAAATCTCCCTACAAAAAATGTTTCAAATTTCCCTACTATCCCCCTAAAAACATCAAAGTCAGGCCCAATTTAATTTATTTAAAGACATACAATATTTTTTCCGTTAATGAGTCACCATTGTTTACATTTTAATTTGAGGAGATATAGAACAAGGGTTTATATAATTTATCTAATAAAAACTAAGTGATTTTGAAAAAACCGTATAGTTAAGTTAAGTATGTATGATGAAATATCTCTACGAATTTCAGATTTATCAAAAAGTCTTCCCTATGAACTTTAGAACTCTGTTTTGACCTGATCGCGTCGTGTTACCTGTTACAATTTTACGATGTGTGTCTGTTTTGGCGTCTGCTTTGACCCACTGATGATAATGCTTTTTTCAAATTCTACGACAGGGCCAAAGCAGGCGTGCTGTTTTGTCCCTGTGATAGCTCACGCTGTATCTGCAAAACGTGCCTGCTATGGCCTAAAACAGCAAACTTTTTTCGCAAGTCTAGCGCAGACATCAGTTTCAGTGTCTGTTTTATATATTTAAAAAATATCAGCTTAGGGATGTTATTAGTAAAAATTGGTAATAGAAAAGGCTGTAATTTGAAAGGTATAATACGGATCAAAATTTTCTTTGGCACTCAACGTGTTAAGGGAAAAAAGCGCCGCAGGCGACAATTATTTTACAAACATTTCTTATAAAAATGTATATTTATGATGAATTTAAATAATAATAATTAAAAAACAAGATTTGCTTAGAGCTTTAGGGAATCCATAATAGGAAATCAGTACATTTCAGTATACAGTGTAAGAAATCAGTACAAAATATTTTCAAATTGTTTATCAGTACTAGAGTCTGAAAATCAGTACCTACTATACCTACTGACAAAATGAGTACGAATGGTCACTCTACACAACTGTATCAAAATTGTTTGTTTATAAATTGGTTACCATGGGAGAAAATCTTGTTTTACATCTTCATCCTTGGGCGGTAAAATACAAAAACTCGATCAGCTGCGTATTATGTTGTTCTTTGACAATTCTTTCATGCTTTGAAAAAAGAATTCCTTGTTTTGAAGTTATCAATGAATTAGAAAATATTCTTTTCAAAGACTTATTGAAAAGTTACTTATAGTCGAGGAACTTTAGACGAAAAAACTCCAAAAGCTCGGACGCCGGGAAAGTTACACCGATTTTCATGATTTTTTTTAATCGCTTCGAAATCGAATTTGAAACAAAGTTTACCACTTGAGAACATTTGCTTTTGTTTAAAAAAAAAAAAATTCGAAATTTTTTTTTTAGAAATTTTTTTATTGTATTATTTTATTTTTTAAAGTTAATTCACGAAATTTCTATTACTAAATTCTCTGAACAATTCTCTATAAGATAGATTAATTTATTTTTATCGTAAATGCCTTAGCGAAGCCAAAATTTTCAGATTTTTGTCCCGGGAAAATTGAGAAATTTTAGTTTGTAATTTTTTTTGTGTTTTATGACCTGTAGTTTCCGAAAGAATAAAAAGAAACTACAGGTCATTAAACACAAAAAAAAATTACAAACTAAAATTTCTCAATTTTCCCGCGACAAAAATCTTAAAATTTTGGCTTACCTAAGGCTTTCAAAAAATTTTAAATTAATCTATCTTATAGATAATTGTTCAGAGAATTTAATAAGAGAAACCGGATATCAAAATTATTATTCGTTCAGAAACTACAGGTCATTAAATACAAAAAAAAAATTATAAACTAAAATTTCTAAATTTTCCCGCGGCAAAAATCTTAAAATTTTGGCTTCACTCAGGCCTTTAAGATAAAAATAAATTAATCTATATAATAGAGAAAAGTTCAGAGAATTTAATAAAAGAAACCGGATATCAAAATTTTTATTCGTTTAGAAACTACAGGTCATTAAACACAAACAAAAATTACGAACTAAAATTTCTCAATTTTCCCGCGACAAAAATCTGAAAATTTTGGCTTCACTAAGGCATTTACGATAAAAATAAATTAATCTATCTTATAGAGAATTGTTCAGAGAATTTAGTAATAGAAATTACGTGAATTTACTTAAAAAAATAAAATAATAATACAATTAAAAAAATTCGAAAAAAAAAAATTTCGAAATTTTTTTTTTAAAAACAAAAGCAAGTGTTCTCAGGTGGTAAACTTTGTTTCAAATTCGATTTCGAAGCGATTAAAAAAAAAATCATGAAAATCGGTGTAACTTTCCCGGCGTCCAAGCTAAATGTCTAAAGTTTCTGGACTATTATAACTTGATTTAGGTTCAATTTAGAGGAAAAATTTATTTTCAAACAAAATGGGTTTATTTTAGTATAATAACGTTAAAAATAATGCATAATACATTATTATACGCAGGCACATTTCATCTGACTGATCTGTTTAGGTATAACATCTAATTTATTGTTATTAGGTAGGTACATTTTGTATATTTACATTCTTTTCTACAAACCTAGTTTAAAATTATAATTACACGAAAAGTTCCATAATGATAAATTATTAAACTGTGTTCAATCGACAATCTTTCAAAGGTAAAATAAGAATTATCAATTTTAATTCAAAATTTTTAAAATTCAAAGAACCTACGCAACATTTTTGAATAATTTATTATTATTAAAAAAAAAAAATATTTCAAAAACAGTCTATCCAGTACTGAATCTTTAAAATTATTCAAATAATATACCAAAACATAAAAGTACAACGTACATACCTACGTACTCTTTAACACCTGCAACTATGGTAATTATTGTTGACAAAATTATAGATTTTTAAAGAGGTATAGAACTTCCTGTTGATTATTTATTGTTTTACCCAGATCGAAGGTCAATAAGTAATAATTTTTCCGTTCGCTTATTACATAGTTGTCATTATTTTCGAAGGGATATTTTATATTATTTACCGCTCTAGTGCATATTATATTAGGTACCATAATTTTTTCGATATAGTTTTTTAAATTTTGTGCATATCCATCAAATTATTCTAAACGTGTTTGACTAGGAATTTTTACGCACCCCGGCACTCCGGACCTCGATCTGTAAATGTTTTAATGGTCTCGAAAGTTAGAAATACAGGGTAATTCACAACTTCATGTACCTATCTATTTTAACCCATATTATTACATTACATATAATAGTAATAATCAATTTACTAATCATAAAAAAAGATTTTTTTAAATACGTAAATTTAAGCATTGTTTTCGCAAGAAACACAATTTTAATTAATTATGAGTGGAATAAAATTCAATTTTAATTATTTGTGCAATGACAATAATACAAAATTTATGAAATTTCATTTGAAAACAGAGTGGCCCAAAACTGATTAAAAATCTAAAAACTAAAATTGCGAATTTTGAAAAAAGTTTTTCAGTTCTATTATAATGATTAGTAAATTGAGCTCTATACTTATGCCATTAAATATAGGCACGAAGTTGTGAATTACCCTGTATATAAATTGCCAAAATCGTAAATAAAACAAAATCTAGTTGAGAGTTGACAAATAATGTTACAACCGAAACATAAGTAAAAAATCTGCTGTGGCCACCACACGACCTCTCGCCTAATTCTGCTTATTCTACTAATCTAATAAATAGTTTTACTTACATTTTAATAGTTTCATGTTCATGTAATATGTAAATGATAATGTAAACCAATATGCAAGCAAAAGATGTCAACTGTACTGTCACTGTCATAATAATTCAAATTTTATGTAGAAACAAATTTCATATCATGGACAACAAGATACTGGAATTTCAAAAAAATAGAATATTAATTGTACTTTATTTTATTGTTAAATACTTCATGATTCAGCAATTTGTATTTATAATTAACTGTACACATAGATAATCACAATTTCTTTTATTTTTAATTGCAAAAATTGTCATAAATAAATAATATACCAATATATTTAAGGAAAACTTTTCCAAACTTCTAAAAGTACTACTTCCGGTTTGCGGATTTCTACCAAAATCTTATCCGGTGTTAAGATACTTATTAAAACCTTAAATATGAAATTTGGTTATAAACGGTTTGATACTTTTTAAGTTATCGTGGACGAAAAATCGTCGGTTCATACAAACACACAAACACACACACACACACACACACACACACACACACACACACACACACACACACACACACACACACACACACACACACACACACACACACACACACACACACACACCACACACACACCACACACACACACACACACACACACACACACACACACACACACACACACACACACACACACACACACACACACACACACACACACACACACACACACACACACACACACACACACACACACACACACACACACACACACACACACACACACACACACCACACACACACCACACACACACACACACACACACACACACACACACACACACACACACACACACACACACACACACACACACACACACACACACACACACACACACACACACACACACACACACACACACACACACACACACACACACACACACACACACACACACACACACACACACACACACACACACACACACACACACACACACACACACACACACACACACACACACACACACACACACACACACACACACACACACACACACACACACACACACACACACACACACACACACACACACACACACACACACACACACACACACACACACACACACACACACACACACACACACACACACACACACACACACACACACACACACACACACACACACACACACACACACACACACACACACACACACACACACACACACACACACACACACACACACACACACACACACACACACACACACACACACACACACACACACACACACACACACACACACACACACACACACACACACACACACACACACACACACACACACACACACACACACACACACACACACACACACACACACACACACACACACACACACACACACACACACACAGACATCATCGTGAAAATAGTAAATTCGTATTCTAGAGACCCTGGAACGTGCTTATCCACCAAAAACTCATACTCGAAAATTTTGACCCATTACAATACCTCTCTTAGAGAATATGAGGCGAGAGGTAAAAATTAGGCATTTATTGTCATCATAAAAACTACAAAATGAGATGTTCATGCAATGGGGTATGGGGTACTTGCATGGTATTGAAAATTAGATTTTTAACACTATGAACTATGAACATAATGTTAGGTCTAAAACATTGGTAAAAATAATTTTATTTAAAAAATTATATGTTTTTTTAGTAAATTGAGATAGAAATTTTACTGTGACGTCTCTATTTTGCATTGAACATATGGCAACTTTCTACGTCACACCACATTTTCATTAATTATTTTTGGGATTGTTAATAAAAAATTTGTAAAAATAAAAAATACGGATCCCAAGTTTTTATCTCTTCTTCAAAATTATTCAATAAAAAAAATCATGCAAGTAGCCCATTAAAAATAGTATAAAGTTCATGTTATTAACTTTAATCAGAAACCAACATTAAAAACAAACATTTATATCATTTCACTGATATTCATCAAAAGATATTAAAGATAATTAAGTTAAATAATTTCTATTAATAAATATTCTAGTTATTTCGCGATCTCGCATCGCTTTATCTGATATCAGTCAGGATCTCTCTAAATGCAAGAGTTCCCTCCGTCTAAATTCTAAATATTTTGTTAATTCATTGATCATTTCATTCTAAAGTGCAGAAATCTTGTACTTTGCACAGAGATTCCCAGAAATCGGAAGTTATAACTTATAATTATAATTAACATATTAACAAACAAATTTAGTCACACACTTGTGGAACGTGACGTAATTTTTAAACGTGCAGTGTTAGTGTACGTGGTTAAAACTTTTAACCTACACGTCAGTATTAAAGATTGCGCGATTAACTTTAATATTTGTGTTCCTAAATTTTTTTGCGCTGTTTTTAAAAATGAGAATAAATTAAGAGGCCAGTTCAATGTCAATATCTATAGGCCATTCATTCTCAGAAACAAGGGATGCCATTAATATAATATGTCACAATAACTATGCTATGACGATGACGTCATTCATTTAGTATGTTTTACTTAAACATAAAATTTAAAGAAATTTAATTCAATAAGTTAAGTTATTAACTTATAAATGTAAGATTGGATATGATCCTTAATTAAAAAGAAAAATTACACATTTATAACCTAAACGAAATGTATGAAACAAACTATTATACAATAAACACTAGGTACCTATATTTTAAATTTAGGATAACTACTGTAATTTGACATAAAATAACATATTTAAATGTTTTTCATTATTAGTCTGTACATTTGATATAATTATATTTGAAGGTTATTATTAAAAAATTCATAATTTTAACTAAGAATAAAGAAATATCTATAGGTACCTAATACCTACCTTTGTTTTGGTTTTCTTGTAGGTACCTATATGTATTTTTTAACAAAGGTACCTATTATTGTAAAAGTTTGACAATTTTCTTACACAAAAAGAATTTTTTTTATCTGAGATAAAGTTTTAATTATTAAAATTTTCTGTTAATAATATTATGTTAATAACACTATCCTTACCAAATAAGGTTCTACGACAAAATGTTCCCAGCAAAATATCCCCAACAAAATAATCCCAACATAAGGTTCCTGAACAATATTTCTCCAAACAATAAGTTCCCAACAAAATGTTCCTGACAAAATGTTCCTGACAAAATGTTCCTGACAAAATGTTCTCAACAAAATATCCCCAACAAAATATTCCCAACAAAACGTTCCTGAACAATATTTCTCCGAACAATATGTTCCCAACAAAATGTTCCCGACAAAATGTTCCCAACAAAATATCCCCAACAAAATATTCCCAACAAAAGGTTCCTGAACAATATTTCTCCGAACAATATGTTCCCAACAAAATGTGCCCGACAAAATGTTCCCAACAAAATGTTCCCAACAAAATATCCCCAACAAAATATTCCCAATAAAAGGTTCCTGAACAATACTTATTTCTCCGAACAAAATGTTCCCACCAAAATATTCAGTAGTTAATTTGGGTGAGTTAAATAAGCGCATTTGGCCTTTATCAGTTTTCGCTTATCATATTGGAAAAGCGCATAAAACAACATTGGAAAAGCGCATAAATTGTAGTTGCATAAGCGCAGAAGTGCACATTTGAAAAGCACAATGGTTTTAGGGATTGTACGACAGTTTTTCTACAATATTTTTTGAATTTTTTACAACTAGAAAATATTCTTGCCTAACATTTTTTGAACTTAACCCCATCATACTCGAAGAGTATTTTTAACAAGATTTTTTGAATTTTTTAAAACTAGAAAATATCCTTGCCTAACATTTTTCTGAACTTAACCCCATCATACTCGAAGACGATCTGGACTAACTTGTTATGGTCTGAAATCTCATTTTCGAAAAATGCGCTCGTTCAATGTTACGATCTGCGCTTATTCAATGTTTTGATCGGCGCTTATTCAATATAAATTTACTGATTATATTTCTGCGTTTTTCCAACATCTTAATGACAAAAATGCGCTTTTACAACTCTCCGGTTAAGTTATACAACAAGAGCTTCGAAAATTACTGAATATTCAGTTGAGAGAGAGGATAAAATGTATTGCCAGAAAACACAATCCATTTTTCAACGAGAAACTTTTTAATAGAATACTCCACTGGTAAACTAAATAAGGAATATGAATAACAAAAATATAAAAATGTATTAGGCATCAATAACCGGCATTGGAATCCTATAAGATTATCGGTAACCAAGTTTTAACCCTTTTACTTTTTAATAGTTATTACCAAAATATAATCAATTAGAAAGTTTCGCCTAACAGAATGATTCAAGAAAGCTTATGACTACACCATATTAAAATAAGAATATTACAACAACAACACTAATGTATTTATCATTTTTAAACCATTTATTTCACTTTAAACTCAACTGACTATGCTAATTTCTCCGATAGTAGGCATGTAATTTTGAATTTAGATTGCTTTGTACAGAAATGATTTTCTTATATTTTTGACTTTTTAGTTTTAAAACATTTAGTTTTTAAAAATATATAAGTACATTTTTATTTAGGTCAAAAATAGAAATTAATGTATACAATATACTTAGGTAGGTACTGTGAGAATCCATTTTGTCAGGAATATTTTGTTGGGAACATTTTGTTCGGGGAAATATTGTTCGGGAACCTTTTGTTGGGGATAATTTGTTGGGAACATTTTGTTGGGAACATTTTGTCGGGAACATATTGTTCGGAGAAATATTGTTCAGGAACCTTTTGTTAGGAATATTTTGTTGGGGATATTTTGTTGGGAACATTTTGTCGGGAACATTTTGTTGGGAACATATTGTTCGGAGAAATATTGTTCAGGAACCTTTTGTTGGGAATATTTTGTTGGGGATATTTTGTTGGGAACATTTTGTCGCGACACCCCAAATAAGTGTCCAAAGAACATTTAGCAGTAACATAAATATATAGTAATTGATACTAAATTAATATATTCTTTTTTATTTCTGTATATACCTACTACCTAAGCAAAAAATTTTATATCCTATTTTTCTATAACCCAAAATCAACATTCAAGGAAATAAAAAAAATTAAAGATAAAAACACAGTTCAATTGAGGTTTGGGACGACATGTGGTCTGTGGTGGACATATCAGATTTTTATTATAATACTCCAATCCAAAAATAAATAAATTTTGACAGATATGAATTTAAGATATTTTAAACGTCCGTTTTTTATAGACGTGTATTGAAGTTATTTTTGTCTTAGCTTTGAAACATCAATCCGTTGTTGTTTTAAAAAACTTTTGTTGTGCGATAATTGCGATTGTTATTTTATTTTCCTGATGACGTGTTTTTAAGAAACATCTTTTGGTTTTTGTAGGATGTTTTAGTGAAGATAATAACTTTTTAACACGTATATTTTTTCATTTTTCTGTTTGATGTATGGCTATGACATACCTACGTGATAAATTTTTATAACATGAAAAGTTACTATGGAAGCAAAGGAAAAATTAATATTGAAATTGGTTTATTACACATTTATTTTATCTACGGATTTAGTTACTGTAAAATGTATCACGTCAAATTGTATATTGTTTTCATTTTTGTATTTTCTGTTTAGGTGACAAGGTGGCATTGTAAAATGCTATGTTTACATGTCACAAATAATAATCTAGAATAAAAATGCAACACGAGCATCTTTATTTTGTAACTAGAAAGCGAGAACGAATTCAATTCGTATAGAATAAGAAAATCTGAATCACTTTGCTAAGACTTTGCAGCAGTCGTTAATTCTACAAATTCTATGCGAAAATGCTATTCTCTAAATTATCAGTGATCCATATTCCGCCATATTGAATTCGAATTAATAACGTTTATTTAGTAGCAAAAAGCTAAGGAAATACAAGAAAAATTACATAACAACATAATTATTTATCAAATAATACAAATTTATTACAAGTCCTTATAGCTTATAATCTATTGTTTATTAATGAGAATTTAAACAGCATAGTCTTTTCAATTTTTTAAATGAATTTACATTTGTTAATTCCACAGGAAAATTATTATAAATATTAACACCTTTTATAAAAACAGTATTTCTAGTTGCAGATTTCTTAGTTCTGGTTATATGAATTGCATCTTTATTTTTCGTATTAATATCGTGTCTTGTACTATTTATTTTAACACATTTACGAGGCATATCAAGAAAGTAAGGTGACAAGTGCTCTAAAGGGTGCAGGGAATTTTTTTTTCAAAGGTTGGCATACCTGCGTGTAGGAGGCTTCGTAACGATCAAACCGAGCCCTGGTTGCCTGGTTCAATTCAATCCGTTGAGAAATGTCGTTACAGGAGCAGCTTTCGTCAACCTCCGCAGAGGCCGTTCGCTCCACCTCATCGCTCATCAATTTCCTCACTTTGCATCAATAATCCGCGGCCAAAATTCAGCGGACTCTTGACGCAAAGTGAGGAACCTCGGCCGACGGCCTCACTCCTTTCTTCGTCACGAGTGTTAATGGGACCTTCTTTAAACAACCTAACTCACTTGCAAACGTGCTGACGTGACGTTACCTCAGACTCATAGGTTTCCACAAGTTGACGATGAATTTCGGCCGCGGATTCTTGACGCAAAGTGAGTAAATTGATGGTCGAGGAGGTGGAGCGAACGGCCTCTGCGGAGGTTGACGAAAGCTCCTCCTGTGACGGCATTTCTCAACGGATTGAATTGAACCAGGGCTCGGTTTGACCGTTACGAAGCCCCCTACACGCAGGTATGCCAACCTTTGAAAAAAAATTCCCTGCACCCTTCAGAGCACTTGTCACCTTACTTTCTGGATATGCCTCGTACTTAAATACTCAGATCCCAAATTCGTTTGCTTTCTAATAGTTATAAAATAGAGGTCCAGGAGATGAAATATTGAAAATATAACTATAGGTAAAAAATACTTGCATCAAAAGATTCGTTCACAGGAAAATTTAAATTTAGAAAACCATAGATTGTCCCAGTCCCAGTCCTTTCAACACAAGGGGAAATACAAATAAGGTTGAACTGAATAAAATGAACAAAGTAATGTTGATTCTCAAATGTTTGTTTTTGACTAAACTTTGATAGATTTGCATCTTACTGTTTTTGCATTTCCTGTGTTTATGCATTTATGCTGAATCTAAAATGAACATGTTATTATACGTCGTGCTCCCATATGTCAACAGTGGCGGATTTAGAAAATTTTAACAGGAAGGGGGGACAATTCTCAACATCGAAAAATGGTAATAAAATATATGTAAATTGAATAAAAATATTAACTGTATTCTATTATTGCGCTAAATTACATAAATATTCCTAAGTTATCATAACGGGGAAAAGAAATATATAATTGAATTGAAAAATGCGCTGCAGGCGAAATTTTTTAAAATTCAATGTCAGATACATTTAAATTATGTTCTAGTTTAAAGTAAAATGTCTGGTTTTCTGTATTGTTTTTAAAAACGAATAAACCAAGTCACAGGGGGGCACGTGCCCGGGTGCCTTCCCCCCTAAATCCGCCACTGTGTATCAACACCGTGATTTTGGACACTGTGGCCCTCACTGCTTCTAGACACCGTGAAATTATAGGCCCATGGACACTGTGGTGAGGGTAGAAATAGTAATAATAATTTATTTAATATTAGCTGTGCATTAAATAATATATATACAATGCTAGTAAGTGCACAAATATAACATATAAAAAAACTTATAATTATTGTGACAGAAGAAAGTGACTTTTTAATTTTTTCTTAAATTGTGCAACATATATAGAATTTTTTATTTCACAAGGTAACAAAATAATTTTTTTTATACGACTGTTATAGAATGTTATCATTCTTAGATCATTTTCAAGGTTCCAGGTCAGAAGCCCAATTGACAAAAACCCATAGGACAAATGCCCAAAGACAAATACTCAATTGACAAATACCCAAGCGGACAATTGCGCACGCGGACAAAAGCCCATGTGTATAAATGCTTACGGGTACAAATGCTCATGCGGACAATTGCGCACGCGGACAAAAGCCCATGTGTACAAATGCTCACGGGTACAAATGCTCATGCGGACAATTGCCCACGCGGACAGAAGCCCACGTGTACAAATGCGCATGGGTATAAATGCTCATGCGGACAATTGCTCACACGGACAAAAGCCCATGTGTACTAAAGCCCAGATGTACAAATGCTCATAAAATTATTTGTTCTCATCGGCATGTCTTAAACTTCATGATTATACTGCGTTTGTTCTGAACATCTGTGAAGAAACTTACACCCTAATGAGTTTCTAAGAATTTTAGAAGAAATTACTGTAACGGTGTTATTGTTACTTACCCACTTATTTAAAATCATTCCCTTAGTTATTATTTTTTGTGATTCACTTTATCGTGCGTTTCCGATAACACAGCGCGCTAAAGTATTTTGTTTTTTGCAAAAAATAAAATAAAATGAAAGAAACAATCAAAATTTGTTATTTACTTATTTAAGGCTGCTCATGCGCACATCGCACAACAATGTACAGCAATGGTATTTAAGTTAAACCTAAGATCACAGCAAAAATAATTCAACTGAATAGAGAACCTAATATCCTTCTTGAGCCCCACATACTCGGTTTGTGTACAAACTCTGATTGAATAGAACTACTCGTAAATAAGGAACCTTATACGCTTCTTGAGTTCCACATTCTCAGTTTTGATACAAACTCTGAGTAAATGCCACACCACCGAAAACCACAGCGTATAAAAACCATACCGCCTAATAACCACACGTCTGAAAAACCACAGCGTATAAAAGTTCCCCCACCACAATGTCCAGCTACCCATATACCAATTTTCACACTTCAATTTGCACTTTTGTACCCAAACTAATCAATACTAACAAAACCCTAATTAAGTCCAACAGATCTCCGTTTTTTTAAATAAACTAATCAATACTAACAAAACCCTAATTGAGTCCAACAGAACTACGTTTTTTTAAAATAAACTAATCAATACTAACAAAACCCAAATTGAGTCCAACAGAACTCCGTTTTTTTAAAATAAACTAATCATTACTAACAAAACCCTAATTGAGTCCAACAAAACCGCTTTTATAAAAAATAAACTAATCAATACTAACAAAACCCTAATTGAGGCCAACAGAACTCCGTTTTTTAAAATAAACTAATCAATACTAACAAAACCCTAATTGAGTCCAACAGAACGCCGTTGTTTTAAATAAACTAATCAATACTAACAAAACCCTAATTGAGTCCAACAGAACTCCGTTTTTTTAAAATAAACTAATCAATACTAACAAAACCCTAATTGAGTCCAACAGAATATACCGATGAGAAAAAAATTTATGAGCATTTGTACATATGGGCTTTAGTACACATGGGCTTTTGTCCGTGTGAGCAATTATCCGCATGAGCATTTATACCCATGAGCATGTGTACACGTGGGCTTCTGTCCGCGTGGGCAATTGTCCGCATGAGCATTTGTACACGTGAGCATTTGTACACATGGGCTTTTGTCCGCGTGCGCAATTGTCCGCATGAGCATTTGTACCCGTGAGCATTTTTACACATGGGCTTTTGTCCGCGTGCGCAATTGTCCGCATGGGTATTTGTCAATTGAGTATTTGTCGTTGGGCATTTGTCCTATGGGTTTTTGTCAATTGCGCATGTGGCCGGCCACCCATTTTCAATTATGGTATGGTTACATTCTATAACTTGTTACGGAATGGATTCATTCCGTCATTTGTTATGGAATGAAATGTGGCGAGTTATAATAATTTAACTTTATTCAATGTTTTCATACTCGTACTTTTATTTTGTAATTTTTGTAAACTAGCTGGGATTTATTGCAATGAAATAATATTGACCCACAATAATTAAAATGCGGTAATGATAGTGTTATAAATATTTAGTTTAGCGTACATAGACAATCTTCTACTTATTCTATTCAAAAAGTAATATTTCTTGGCATTTTTTTTTATTACATACCTAATTAATATGTCCATGAAATTTCAATTCGTTGTCAATGATAATTCCTAGATATTTCATATACTCTGCATATTAAATTTTTTCATTATTTATAGTGATGTGTAGATTTTTATCACAAAACTGTTTTATGTCTAATTTATAAACATTGCCTTTATTTTATTGTTATTCAATTTTAATTTATTTTCATTTAACCAGTTATGTATTAATTCATTTTCATCACTGTGAGAATAATACAGTAGCGTATCGTCTGCTAAAAGATGTACATTGTACATGACACTTTGATGTTACAGGGAAAGATCATTTACATATAATATGAAAAGTAAAGGCCCTAAAGCACTCCCTTGTGGCACACCATCATCACAATATATAGAACCCGGTACACAATTATTATATTTAACTTTTTGTGTTCTTCTTTCTAAATATGAGGATAGACAATCTAAGACCCTATCTTCAGTACCAAAATGCTTTAATTTACCTATCAGTTTACTTCTATCAACAGTTTTAAATGCACGTTTGAAATCTAAGAACACGGCGCATAACTTATATTTTTTATTTAATGCTCGTTTCCAGTTTTTGAGTGTATATTGTACTGCTGTCAATCTAGTTTAATAACTGCTTATGAACTAATAATTCTAAAAAAATTTCAACAGCTGGTAAAACATTTATAGGTCTGTGTTTTTCTATTTTATTTGTATTTGTAATTTTGGGAATTGGTGTAATTACGGTTTTTTTAAGTGCATTTGGAAATACACCTTTTTCTAAAGACAGATTGACTAGATTAAGCAATAGGTACCCTATTGAATTGAATATTTTTTTATAAGATAAAAATGCAGACCATCTGGACTGGATTTAATATCTTTTTGTTTCCTAATAATATTTCTAAGATCAGACGCCGTGGCCCTATGTCTCGACACCGTGATTTTATACGCCATATCTGCTCCGTTTACAAACCTTCCATTTCTATGTTTCTATGAAACTGTCAGATGCGAGAGAGATAGCTAGAGTACCCTAGAATTTACCAGTGTTTATATAAATTTTATTATATTTTAAATTATGAATGTTTAAAATTATTCGTTAATAATAATAACATCATATGAAACATATTTTAAAATAATAAGACTTATAGACTATTTTCTCTTATCTTTAGACGTACATGTTTTATTAATAGATTTTTGATGATGAAATTGTCTCAATCTCATACTTTCTACCCATATCGATGCAACATTTATTTGCAAACCATGAAAATCATACTCGTAACTAAATAACTGCTTAAATATCAGCAGATTTGACAAGGCACTCATTTTGTCTCTCTCTCATTTCTCTCTTTCTAAAATGTTTCACGTTTGCGGACACATGACAACAAAATTAAACATACGCCGATTCATTTCCTATAATATTTTACTTCAAAGTTTCATTACTTGCAAAAAGTTACCTTCTTTTTTATCCGCTGTCAAAACTTTAATATTGTGTTTTGTTTATGGCTTAGGTACTTCATACAGGTGAAATTATCGACTGTAATTACACAAGAGCATTTTATTTCGCCGGATAAATTTCTATGTTTATATTGCCTAATAGCAACTATTTTTCGAGTCAAATTGCTGTTAGGTTGAGATGTCAAACAGCAATTCAACGAAATAATTAATTTAACGACTCGTTTTTTTCTTCTTCAAATCATTTCACTCAAAGATGGGCAAGTTACTCACAAATAATAATTAATTATTTGTTTGTAATTACAGTCTGAATGGTAATTAAATTACAATCGTTTAAATTACATTACTAGGTCAAAATGTAATTAATTAAATCATCCAATTACATAAAAAAATTGTAATTAAATTACTAGCACTAACTACAAATTACAATTACATTTTATTTTTCATAGAAATAAAATTAATGATACTTTTAATATTCTTATTTTATTTTTTAAACAATTTTTGTATACGTGTACCTATTGAATAAATAAAAATAGAATAATTTTTTTATCGTATTATTAACTGTTACTATCTTTTAATATGAACCATTTATTGATAATTATATATAATTATCAATAAATGGTTCATATTACGTTCATGGTACGTACGTACGTACCTACGCACGACGATGAAGTTAATATAAAGGATTTAAAAAACAAGCAACTCGTTACTAAGGAAGCAAGTAAGGAAATTAAAAAATAGCACCTACTTACCTGATTTTTTATGTTCAGTATCAACTAATTTATTAATATTAATATTTTTTGACTAATTTGCGCCAGCAGGTAAAATTTTGTATGCAATACGGATCGTAAACAATCATTATGGTACGACATGTTATCAAACTCTGCTTTGCCTCGTCTGATAATCATCATAAGTAAACAACATAATACGTTAGTTACTTATAATTCATTAGGTACGAACTTAATACGATAGATACAACCATAATAACATCAAAACCTTCCATAATATGCAAATTGTCAAATAATTGATAAGTTAAATTGTTCATTTGTTTTAACATCGCTGTCGAATGTAACGCGAATATATGCGATTTAACCCCTCACGGATGTTTAAAGAGACTCGGTTTCACCTCGTCGCTTAATAACATCGTCTATATTTCAAATTACTTGTTATATTAATTTATTAATAGCTGTAATGTGTATGTAGGTATCTATAATTCTATTATCTTGTCAAAGAATTTCCATTTCAAATGCATGAATTTTATTAAGTACCTACTTACCTACGTATTTTCTAAAATTGCATATTGCATAGCAATATGCAATGAATACTGACGATTTTTATCCTCGTAAAAATGTAAAAATTAATAAAAAAGGGAAAACGAAAGACGGAAGAATAGGAAAAGTATCGACAAAAATTTAACTGTTAATGTAATTGTAATTTCATAAGAAAAACACGATAATTATAAATTACACTTACAAATATTTCAATTAATTACAAACATTAAAATTACATGATCAATGTAATTAAAAATTTTAATTAACAATTACATTTTGGAAAATTGTAATTAATTACGTAATTTAATTATATCTAATTAATTAATGCCCATCTCTGATATATGTTATATAAGTGAAAATCACAAGTTTTGGCAGTATGGCAAAGATAGGCAATGTTATTCTTATGGAGATAAACTCGGCCTTGTTGCCAGTTTTACACTTACATTGTTTCATGGTACACCATTCAGTTTTCATGCTTTAACACATTTAGTTTGCAGTGTTAAATTTCATAATGAAATGTTAGTATAGGGTTGTAAATCTTATAGCGGTGGAGTGGTGCCGATGGGAAAAGAAGCCAGCAGTTATGAAACAGTTTAAAAATATTATATGCTTGATTTCACATTACTTAAGAAATGATATAATAACTATACCTACTCCTGTAATCTTATTTCAAGACATATACTAATTACATTTCTTGTAATGTATTTGTAACTACCATCTAATGTAATCCCAACTAACATAGTGCCATAATATGTGAAGCATATTCAAAAATTTCCGAGCAAAATGGACAATTTATGATAGGCACATTGTAAATGAAGAAAAAAGATTTTGGGAAGCTTATCAATTGCAAGATGATATCGAACCTTACGTGACGACAGCTAGTGATACTGAAAGCGATGAAGATGTAACGCATGAGTTGTATGTTTGAGTACCGCTGCTACGCTTAGCTACCTGACGAAGTTTAAATGTAAATGTCCAGGACCTTACTTCAAATTTTTAATGTACTTAGTATGTGATATTTTTCTTTAAGTTTGTAATTCTATTTTATGCTATGTATATATTGACAACATTTGTTCATTAATTGTTATGTCTTTTAAACAACATGTATATATTTGTATTACTCGCCATTTGTGATTTTGACTTGGCCGTCTTTGGCTGTGTTTATTTTATTGTTACATTGTTATCAATTTGTTATCGAAAAAATAAAATAAAATTGTATATTTATATTAATTTAATATTTTACTTAATTATGTATCCTTCATATTAAACGAGAAAAATTATCAGTAAAGAGGGTGAGAATAAATTGAAACACTGGAGAATTATTGTATAATTTATCGAATTCTCGAATTATATTAAATTAGATTATTTTTTGACTTACAAATTTAATTTAGAGGAACCAGAGTTTTTTCTCTAAGTAAAAGATTTTAAATTGGATGCATATGAATTGATTACTTATTAATGTATTCAATTAATTAAACATTTTATTGGTTTTGAGAAACATCAAGAAATAATCAGCATAATTTATTAAAAGTACAAGTAAGCGAAAAACAAACAATCCGCCTCTGGATTCTCCATCTTTGTCTAACACATTACTCTTATGGAATACATTTAGCAACACTGTATTGCTATCTCTGCCATACTGCCAGAACTTGTGATTTTGAGTTTAGAATAAGGTTTTATTACTTGCAAAAAGTTATCTTCCTTTTTATCCGCTGTCAAAGCGATAAAATTGTGTTTTGTTTATGGATTACTTTATACAGGAGTGGAATTGTCAAATAAAAAATTATAAACTGTAATTATTACACAAAAGCTTTTAATTTTTATTTTGCCGCATTTTCTGTTTGCATGGAAACCTTGTTGCTTGAGAAATTTAAAAAGAAAAATTGTATATTTTAAAACAAATTGCTCTCAGGTGACAAGGTTGAGATGTCAAAGAGAAATTTCTTCGGAGGAAATAAAATGATCGAGTGTAATTCAAAGAGATAATTTAACGACTCTTTTGGTTCTTCTTCACAAATATTCTCAAAATTTCGCTGACAAATATTACAAATATGAAGCAAATAACATTTTAGTATTTGATTGCTTGTTATGAAATATAATATTACCAAAAGTGAATAACATCGTGCGAGTGTAAAGTTTGACGAACGAGGTGCAACCGAGTGAGGCAACACACGAGCAATACGATATTTACTTTCGAACGAGTCATGAACGCTATTTTTTAAACTACCACAAAAATAACTCATAATTTATATGTAACTTTTGAATACACACAACATTCAATGTCATTTTTACTGTCATTTCAAACAATCAATAAACAAAGCAAAAGCTGCCTGGCTATGTTGGGTTTCATAATTAGTTCAAAAATTTTTAGCTTTCTTCAGTAGGCTGCTGCCGCGATATCTATTATTTTTTGTAGAGGTCGTCTAAAAAGGTAAAATAAGGTTTTATCACTTGCAAAAATTTACCTTCCTTTTTATCCGCTGTCAAATCGATAATATTGTGTTTACTTTATGGCTTATAGTCCAGATGAACTAGAAAATTTGTATATGGGCTCGGCGACAAAACTCAAAGAGAATTTTTTTTTCATAGGAATGTTGTATTTGACTTCCTAATTAACATACTAAAAGTCCCTATCGATCCGCCTTGTGCTAAGTCCACCATCTTGAAAAAATGGTGGAACAAGACGACTTTTCTCCGGTTTTTTGCAATTATCTCGAAAATAGGCAATCTTAAGCAAAAATCCCTAATACCAAACAGAAAGAGCATAAAATTTCCTTCAAGATAGTCCCATTTGTTTTTACGTTATTTATACAGTTCTTGAAATAATTGTAAATAATAGTTATTTCTGTATTAAGAGCGTAAAGTGACGCTTTGTTACTCGCGCACGGTAATTGCAGCGCGAGCCGAAGGCGAGAGCTGCAATAGTGCAAGAGGAACAAAGACACTTTACGCTCGTAATACACACATAATTTTATCTACGACTAAAATTATTTGTTATAATAATAATAGTATTCAGTTAGTTCAATCTGCGTTCAATCAATTTATGTTTTATTCGTAACCACGACGATACCAATAATATCGAAATAACTAAATAAAAAATTTGTTTCATTCTGTCATTTTATTTTATGTAATCAAAAAGTACTTTACTGCGCGTTGTCATAGGAGACGCACAATAAAATGATTTTTTGCTTGGTCCTCAGTAACAATCAACTTTACGTTGACAATTGAAAGCATAAATATAAACTTTTCATAGTAGTCGTAGATAAATATTTTTATAATTCTAACAATCTAAGCCGATTTGATTAAGGGTGCGTTACAGATGTTTTGCAGGTTGCATAAAAATATATCAATTTTTAATAGCCATTTTCTCCGCTCCTGGTCAAAATATCTAGGCAAACAAAACATTATTGAAATTTATATTTTTTTTTCTGTTTCCTGAAATATTTTTTGTTCCAATATTGTTTACTATAAACATTAAAACAATATTTTTATTCAATATTATGCCCTATATCAATACAAAATTACTCTCAGGAAACAATATTTGCTCTAATATTCACACATCTGCAATGTTTATCTTAATTGTTACAGTAGTTTTCTCAAAAATGGCTATTAAAATTTATTCAAATTGAGTAGATTTGAGTAGCAAAGTAGTCGAAAATAGTTCATCCTTTACCATAGAGATGGCAGCTCAGTCGAAATAACTTAATTGTCACTAAATATCGGTAATATAGTTTTCGACTTTCTACCCAACAGACAGTGACAATGACACATTTGATTTGAACCGAGCTGGATAACCGATAACTACTATATTTTCTACATTAGTTATACATATACTTTATTTTCACGAAATCTTATATTTATTCTAAGAAAAGAAATCAAAGGTCTTGATTAGGACTGATGTACAAAATTGTTCAAAATAGAGGTCGGCTATTCAGGCTTTTGTTTTTTAAAAGTAAATTTAAGGGCTAGAAAGTTGTTAAAAATTGCGGCACGCGTTCCGAATATGTTTTTATAAATTATAGAATCATATCGTGTTTGATACACTGTTGTGACTGATCTAGATCACCGATCTAGCTCAATTTACGTGATCTTTGGTCTGATCTAAATCATCTTATATTTAAGGATCTTGAGTTTGATCTAGATCAAATAAATATGATCTACGATCTCAAAATAAGATTATATTTTTAGATTTTTCTACGCTATATGCAAGTTAAAGCATGAAATTGAATATTTAGCAAAAGTACGAGTTTAATATTTTTAATATGTTTTAATTTTAAACTGTAGATAAATCGCTTGAATACTACGTATTTTCTTCTTTTTTATGTACCTAATGTAATACAACAATTACCTAAATATTTTGTCTAATATTGATCTTTTTACGATCTAAAGAAAAAAAGATCACTAATTTCTGATCTGATCTAAAAAAAAGATCCTATCGTAAAAATTGATCTAAGATCTGATCTAGATCATATTAAACTAGAAGATCTTGATCTAGATCAATTTTAAAATGATCTGTCACAACACTGGTTTGATATGAAGTTAAAGGGCTAGATAAATCATATTATTTAAAATAATGGCCGATGATTTATATTTGTTTTTATCGAAAAAATTATAAAATGATATCGAGTTTGACATCAAATTAAT
The DNA here is from genome assembly GCA_947534325.1 of Agonum fuliginosum. Lineage (NCBI taxonomy): Eukaryota > Metazoa > Arthropoda > Insecta > Coleoptera > Carabidae > Agonum > Agonum fuliginosum. The sequence goes on from OX384033.1 coordinate 7,771,165, forward strand.
GAGCCAAATGAGGGCTAATTAAAATAAAATTATTTAAAGTGGTGTTCGACGATTAGCATTTGTTTTTAATTAAAAAATTATATAATCATATCAAGTTTAATATCAAATTAAAGGCTAGATAAGGGCTCAATAATTAAATTATTGAAAATGGTGACCGACGATCGGCATTTTTTTGTTTTGTTTTAATCGAAAAAATAATAGAACTATATCGAGTTTGACATCTAATTAGAGAGCTAGGTGAGGGCGAGGGCTAATTAATAAATTTATTTAAAATTATTGCCGGCGATTGAAATTTGTTTATATAAAAAAATGTTATAATCATATTGAGTTTAATATCATATTAAAGTTCTTGATGGGAACTGATGTACTATGTTGTTCAAAATGACGTCTTTTGTTTATAGTTGGATAACCAGGATATTTATTTTATTACACATATTATCTTATTCTATTATTAAATTGTAATGGCTTAACTAAAATTTACATTGAAGAAGAAAGATGAATAATTTGAAGTTGTAATTAAATAATTATAATTTCATCATACGAAAAGATTACAATTTATTTCGGTAGAGTCTACATGTTACAATTATTGATGCACGAAGTGCCGAATCCTCCCAAATTCAGGGTGCGCGGAGTTTGAGCCTCGCGAAGCGGGGCGCATTTCCTTTGTCCCGCGGTAGCGGGACCTAGTGTTAGAGCCGCGTAACGGGTCCTGATGCTAGTTTTACACTAAATTAACAATAAATACTCTATAACTAAAACGAAGGAGGGACTAAAATATATTTTTCTTACATCTGCTAATGATAATTCAATTTCAATTTTGATTTTGAAGTTTCTTAGAATTATTTACAAACATCTGATATTGCAATAAAATCTAACAAAAATAATTCCTATTGAAAATATTTTTAACAATTGATCGCCACACAACAATGTTTCAGAAAAATTTGTCTAATCTCCAGCAAAATTGATTCCAGGAAAATATTCTCGAATCTCGACAATAAAAAAAATTCTAAGAAATTTGGTAATTTATGCCTCAATATAATACTAAATGTTAAATTTTATATAACTTATTTAGTTCTCCAGTCCAAACGAATACTTGTATATAATTTCTGTTTTTTACAAATACACATAGGTTTAAGTAGGTACATAAAAATGTAATGATGAGAGAAATTTGTAAACGTTTTCAATTGTTACGAATTAATTGTTTATGTGTACTTAACATTTGTTAATTATACAGAACTACAGGAAAAAAATTATAACAAATTTATTTAAAAAACAAAAAAAAATAATTAAATAATAATAAAAATGCTCATTTTATTTTGTTTTATGTGTACTATGAAAACCAGATTAAGATATAAAAATGACTAATCAATATTAAATGAAGGAAAGCTTAAATTTATCGAGGATCTTGATTTTCTCCTGCGTCCCGTCACCGATGAGTTCATCAAGAATTAGGGAGAATATTCGTCATAGTAAACAGACACAAACTTCAGAACACGATTGTATAGCCCTCTATTGAGAATATTTTAAATATAGCAACGTAGTTCATAAGTATGACCGATATGTAGCAAATGTCTCTACTTTTGAAACGTGTCCTTAAATCATGATTTTTTTCTCATATTACACAAAAACGACTGTAATTTATTAACGGATAATAATTTAGAATTAGAGATTTCAGTATTCGATTCTTAACATATTTTTCTATAATAATAATTTCATAATAGACATTTTAAGACGCCAGTTTCGAAAAAATTTAAACATATTTTCAAAATCACAAAAATGTATTTTAGTCACTTCTTTAAAATTTTGTGTTTAATTTCTGTCCGGATTAAGATATTGATTTCCGGTCTCAGGCACACTAATTTTTAATCATTTTTATACTACGCAAAATTAGTAAAAAAATTATTTGACATTTTTGCTTAAGATTGCCCATTTTCGAGATAATTGCAAAAAGCAGGAAAAAGGTCGTCTTGTTCCACCATTTTTTCAAGATGGTGGACTTAGCACAAGGCGGATCGATGGGGACTTTTTAAATTTAAATTTAAATTAAATTAATTAATGAAAAAAAATTTCTGGTCATGAATTAATGCATGAGTGCATATTCGGTAAGAAAATCGCAATGACATACCGTCGGTCAATTTGTGAATTATTTTTACAATAGAAACTTTAAATTTATATTACCAAATTTGTTTTTAACCTTACTTAATATTATTTACTTATTTATTGCTTATTTACACTCAAAATGAGAATTTAACCAATTTTTAATTTAATGTTAAACTGACAATATAAAGTAAAGTTTGCGCTTATTAATTTCAGTTAAGTTTCTCAAGCTACTAGTAAAAAGTTTCCGCTAAATTTGTATATAATCATGATTACCTACTATTATTGTAATCAATTCTTCAATTGACTGTTATTTGTGCCATGCGATTTTTGTTAAGTGCTTTGTATTAGCAAAGCTATTTAAATAAACATTATTATAATAAAATATTGATTGGTGTAGACACAATTGATCGTAATAAAGTAGGTAATTATGCAAGACTGGGTAAATCGTACGTGTTTGACAATTCTTTAATTTCATCTAACTTGGGACTCTTAACCTGCTCCCTCCTTTTTTTCGCTTCTATATACAGCGAACGGAACGTGAGCACGTTGCAATCGGTCACACTTTTAAACACCTTGACATGCCTGACACGTGCATACTGGAGTATTCCTGTGAAGAACTGCACTTATAATAATGTAGTATAATGGTAGTATTGATTATTTGTCAAACAATTGTGTACCAATGCCAAAAAGTTCAAAGATCAAAGAGTTACAATACAATACAACCACCATTCATCAATAAATTCATATGTCTAGATTATAATTTAAATTTAAGGAAGTTTGAAGAAACAAATGTTTTATTATGTAGAATACATGTTTATTTACCAATAAATAATTTCCGTTCCCAATAGTTCTAGTTTTGTTCTATAACCTATGAATATTCCAAAAGGACAATGCAAGGTAATGTTACAATGTTAGTATCTAAGCTAGTGTAGGCAATAGAAGTGTTTGCTAATATTGTTATTTAACAGCGCAAAAAACTGCTGTGAAATTGAGAAATAGTTATTTACGAACCCAATGCGGGAAGATTTTGATCCCACATGAGCGGTTTTTTGAAACACGAGCGGAGCGAGGGTTTCATTTACGCGAATGCTGGGATGGTGTCTTCCCGCAAAAGGTTTTGTACAATGTTTTTTGTATCGAATAAAACTATAATCATATACATTCTAGTTATAGTTGTAGTCTGATCATTAAATTTGAGGTTACGATGCTTTTTGTACTCACTACTACCGACAGATGGCGCGCTGCACACAAGTTTTATTTTTAAATATTGGCGGTTTTCGGTGGTCTTCACTAATTATAATTCCCGGAAGTAACACTTTATAAACTAAATTTTATTATTTTTAAGATAATTTTATTCTGAAATGTCTAGAATACTCAATGTTCTTTGCATTTTTCCTGATTGACTGCACTAAGAAATTGACATTTCCGATTGTCAATTGCGTGTTGAATATGTCATTTTGTACTCATAACATTAGAAATGACAATTGCCACACGTTACTGACAAACGGGAACTTCAATTTCCCATTGTTCATAAACGGGAAAAATTAGCAAAAACACTGGCCTTTCTGGACAATGTGAATAAAATCATCTTGGAAATAATCTAATTTATTCTTTTAAAAGTTACTTCCCGCTATATTAAATACACAAAAATCATCAATAACCGCCAATATTTAAATATAAAATGTGTGATCAGCGCGCCATCTGTTTACGATCTACAAAAATGTCATACATAACCTCAAATTTTAATTGGGACTGTAGAACACAACGTGCCACATTGCCACATACCATTGTAGCATTGTGCACAATCATTATTTATTTAAAAATCTGGTAAGTAGTACACAACATAATATTTATTATTATACAATTTATTTTATTTACAAATACAACAAACAGCTAGCAACTACAGTTTCCCAGGAAGATTCAGACTGCTCATAGTTTAGGCTCTGAAGAATAATTGTGATTTACATTAACATTTATTGTACACTGATTGCCAGTAGAAATTGAAACTCCTGGAACAACTTCATTTGGTTGAGTAAGTCTTGTAGAAACATTTAAAGTTTCGGATGTCGCATATGTTATTGTTTGTTTGTTTGCAGATGACGTTCCTGGTTGTGTTAATGTTTGCGCCAAATTTATCCTACTCTGTAACGAGTTTTCTATGTAACCTTCAGCCACCTTTGAAGATTTCCATCCTCCTTGCTGTTTAACAGCTAATAAATCGCCACCATGGTTGGCAAGTAAAGTGGCTGAAGTTCTTCGGAAACAGTGTCCAGTAAATTCACTAGGATTGTCTAACTTAAGATAGGCAGCAACTTTAGATGGTATTTTACCAAATGTATTAATGCCAACTGGTGAATTTATACATTTACCATTATGGTAAGTTAAAAAAAAACGTGTAATGTTCGTTTTTGGCCTCAGATTTAGATATTTTTGCAGCACTGTAATCCACAATTCCTTTACAATCACAAATTGTCGGCTTACATTAGTTTTTGTGACAGGTATAGTAACTATAATTACACCTTGTTTAAATTCGACATCGTTTATGGACATATTACACAGTTCTTCACGTCGGCACGCACCAGAAATGCCCATTATTACAACAGTCTAAATTAAAAGGTAATATAAGTTAATAAATAATTAATTGAATTTACCACTAAATTTTTTGGTGTGTTGTTTTTAGTCTCTTGTTTTAAAAATGCAATTAAATTATGGAACTTGGATATATCAATTTGGTCATGAAATTTTAAACAAGCCTTCAACATCGAATAGTTTGACCATAATGATTTCATTCTTGTCATATAGTGGTTTTTTAAATTCTTCTAATAATAAATGTAAGGATAGTTGGCGGTTAATAAACTGCGAACGCAACAAGTCAAACAAAAGTACTATTCATCCAGAATTATCTGCGGATATTCTAAATGAATATTTTTCTTCTGTAGCTTAAATCGTTAAAGGTATTTCTGATAATTCACTTAAAGCCGAAGATGTTTTAAAGAGCAATATTTCGCCTCCAAGCTGCAATTTTGTTCTCGATCCAGTTGACGTAATAGAAACTTTTAATGCTATTAAATCATTGAAAAATTCTAATTGTTTGGACATTTACAATATTAGTAACAATTTATTGAAGAACATAATAGATCACATTGTGGAACCTTTAACTTGTTTATTTAACAAATGTATTGCAGAAAGCATATATCCTGATTGTTTTAAAATTACCAAAGTTCTGCCTCTTTATAAAAAGGGTGATTCTTCTAAGGCTGAGAATTATAGACCTATCTCTATAATTCCAACGATTTCGAAAGTTTTTGAAGTTATACTAAAAAATAGATTAATTTCTTATTTTGATAGTAATAATTTGCTCTGTGACAATCAGTTTGGTTTCCGTAGAGAACGGTCTACAATACAAGCAGTTTTGAGAATTATCGATAATGTAGTAACGGGGCTTGAAGAGGGGCAACATACGTCTATCACACTTTGTGATCTGTCCAAAGCGTTTGACTGCGTATCGCATGATATTCTTATCAAAAAACTAGAATATTATGGTATACAGCAGTCTGCACTTTGTTTTTTTTAAATCTTACTTGAAAAATCGTTCTCAAAGTGTTTTTATCAATGGGAAACAATCTGGATTTAAAGAAGTAGTTCATGGTATACCACAGGGCTCTGTCTTGGGTCCATTATTCTTTATTATCTATGTTAACGACTTCAGTCATTTTTTACAGCCCTGTAATAGTGTTCTCTTTGCTGATGATACCACTCTAATAAGCAAACATAATGACATAAACATTCTAAATCAAATTAGTGATTTAAATCTTTTAAATGCCGAAGAATGGTTTGCCGCAAACAACTTACTGCTAAATAAAGATAAGACCCAACAATTAATAATATCCAGTAATAAAAGTTTTAACAAAAATCAATCTGTTTCTCTTTTAGGAATGGAGATTGATGATGCTTTAAGTGGAAGTTCACACATAGAATCTTTATCTAAGAAATTATCAAGTTTAATTTTTCTTCTTCGAAGGTTGAAACCATTAATTGACAAACCCGCGATTATATCAGTTTATTTTGCACTTTTTCACTCCATTATTTCTTACGGAATAATTTGGTGGGGAAATTCTTCTGCTGCGCTTCAGATTTTTAGACACCAAAAAACAGCAATTAGGGTAATTTCTGGCATTGGTTATAGGGATCACTGTAAATCACATTTTTGTGATCTTGGCATTATGCCACTTCCCTGCCTTTTCATTTATTTCACAGTACTTGAAATTCATAAAAATAAAGGTCTTTTACCAAAAAACTGTGATTTCCACACCTACCATACTCGCTCTGCTAATCTCCTGCGAAAACCTCGTTTAAAATTACAAAAATCTATAAAAAATACTTTAAATTTAGATTTGTATAATGTTCTTCCAGAGAATATAAAGAATCTAGACAGTAAAAATTTTAAAACAAAAATCAAAATGCTTCTTTTAGAACACAGTTTTTATTGCTCTAAAGAATATTTAAATTTTGATTTCACTGAATCTTTATATGAAATTTGTTACTTTTAAAAAATATTTATATTTATTATATTTTTTTAATTCTTTTTACTTTAATTGTAAGCTTTCTTTGACGTACTATAAACACTTATGTAACATAGCTAATTTTTAAATAAATAAATAGAAAGAGTATGAAAATAAGCAAGAAAACCATTTTCGGAGAAGGTACGGATTTTTTTTGACTCACACCACAGTCTAAAATTTTTATATACCGATTCGTATCGTTCTTTCGATTTTTCGGGTATAACCTTATATCTTGCAATATTTGCACTTTCCCGAACATCGGGAGGAGTACAATAAGAATCAGAATCTGAATTAGACATTCTTGAAAATCGGATAAACTACACAAATATTTTTGAGATGTTTACAAACAAAACAGTTGTCAAAGTTACTTAGCAACCTGTGATTGTTGTTGAACACTGCTGTATTTAATTATTGTATGTTCGCAAATACATGATTATTTTAATGAATTATGTTTCGTTTTATTCGTTACAAAAAACATTGTAGGTACAACACTCTTGCGGGAAGACCCGTCCCAGCATTCGCGTTAATGAAGCCCTCGCTTCGCTCGTGCTTCAAAAAGCCGCCCATGTGGGACAATAATCTTCCCGCATTTGTATCGTAAATAACTATTTTGTACTCATCACCTAGGAAATGACATATTAAACACGCAATTGACAATCGGAAATGACAATTTCCCAGTGCAGTCAATCAGGAAAAATGCAGAAAACACTGACTTTTCTAGACATTTCAGAGTAAAATCATCTTAAAAATAATAAAATTTAGTTTACAAAGTGTTACTTCCGGGAATTATAATTAGTGAAGATCACCGAAAACCGCCAATATTTAAAAATAAAACTTGTGTGCAGCGCGCCATCTGTCGGTAGTAGTGAGTACAAAAAGCATCATCATCATGAGCGGCTTTTTGAAGCACGAGCGAAGCGAGGGCTTCATTAACGCGAATGCTGGGACGGGTCTTCCCGCAAGAGTGTTGTACAATGTTTTTTGTAACGAATAAAACTATAATCAAATACATTCAAGTTGTAGTTGTAGTCTTGTCATTAAATTTGAGGTTACGATGCTTTTTGTACTCACTACTACCAACAGATGGCGCGCTGATCACACATTTTATATTTAAATATTGGCGGTTATTGATGATTTTTGTGTATTTAATATAGCGGGAAGTAACTTTTAAAAGAATAAATTAGATTATTTCCAAGATGATTTTACTTCGCATTGTCCAGAAAGGCCAGTGTTTTTACTAATTTTTCCCGTTTATGAACAATGGGAAATTGAAGTTCCCGTTTGTCAGTAACGTGTGGCAATTGTCATTTCCAATGTTATGAGTACAAAAAATCACTTACAGTATCCAGTATTGTAATTGTGATTCTGTTGTTGAAATCTGTGAACTCATATTTTACATAATCAAAAACAAGATCTCGTTTATATGATCTAGATCAGATCATAGATCAATTTGTCTGATTGAATCTTTTTTGTAGATCAGAGCAGGCATTAGTGATCTGTTTTCTTTAGATCGTAAAAATATTTAATTGTTGAATTACATTACATTAAAAAAATTCGTAGTATTCAAGCGATTTAATCCACATTTATTAAAAATATTGAACATTGCTCTTACTCTTTCTAAATTTTCAATTTCAAGTTTTAATTTGCATATAGCGTAGAAAAAAATCTAAAAATACGATCTTATTATAAGATCAAGACCATACCCAAGATCCTTAAAGATAAAATGATCTAAATCAGATCAAAGATCACGTGAATTGAGATAGATTGGTGATCTAGATCAATTGATCTAGATCAGTCGCAACACTGCTTATCAGTCGTTTAAGCCAACTGGCGTGGCAGGAAACAGGAATACGCTTAGCTCCGCTTGTCTAAGTGCACAAAAAATAACGTGCGTTTTACTATAGCATCTTTTGTATTTACACTTTTACTCTAAAATCAATAGGTAAAAACTTAGACCGAAATTAAAATTTTAACATTGTATTTCCTATAGGTCAGAAAAAAATTCTATACATACCTTCTGTACAGTAATGAAACTTTGAACAAATAAAATTCAGAATTTGCATTAATTTAGAAATTTATAAGTGAAATAGACAAAAATTATTATTGCATTGTTAGTCATTTCAAAGCAAAAATTATGAATAATTTTACCAATTTAATTCATTGCTTGCTTAATTCTATTATTTGTTTAGTTAAATTTTTTATGAATGACAAAAAAATAATACCTATTGTTCAAATTCAAAATTTGCACTACCAATTAAGAGGTTTATAGCGTGTAGTATGTATTATTATCGCCTTTTCCGATTTGTCGCATTGGAAATAATCAAATATCCTACTCCTTTGTCGATTGGAATATTTTTCTCAAAAAAAAAGAATACAAATTAGGTATCTTATAGGTATAGTATCTGGACATCGAACTGTTAATATGTATTCAAAAAACATTCCTGATTTTAAATGAAAAATTAATTAATATTTTTGAATTTTCCCTATTTTGAAAATTTCCAACAGTCCGATGTTTTTGAAATAAAATTATAGACATTTTTTGTAAACCAATGTTTTCTCTAAATTGTAATCAAGCAAGGCACGAACGCTTGACTCTGTGAAAGATAAGTATACCTACTTGTATACTCCACTGCTGCATAAAGCATTCTGATAACTGAAAATAACATGTGTGAAATAATCAGATTTAAATTTTAATTATTTTTTTTCTACTTTCGTTAAGTAATAGACACTTTGTTTCACTAATTTGTGTTAGGTTATGAACAATGGTGTTGATTTCACTCTTTTTATTTAATAAAATTTAGGTACACATATAAAACTACATTATTTATTAGAAAATTATAAACCAAATTATAAAAAAACTTAAATATAAAATGGTTTTGACTAGCAATCCCATATTTTATGCAGTTTAAATTAAGAAAAACTCGAATATAAATGTCGTTTGATGATTTTGTTTTATGTCAAAATGTCATTTCAAAAAAACTAGAAAAAACTAGACAAAATATTGTACCTATACGAAAAATGTAACACGTAAGGAATCTCGGTAGTTACCTTACCAACTTCTGTGTTTATAGAACTCGGCTATGCAAATTTAACATATTTTAACAACCTTCGTTGCTTTATTTGTTACATTAATAGCTATTCTTGCAACCAATTTCATACTTCTAGCAATCACAAAACGTTTCAAATGCGCCATTTAACAAAACCGCAATCATTATAGTATACTTTATTTATAAAGATATTACTTAGTAAATATCTTATTGGTCCACTGGGTAGGACGAAGGACCCGAAGAAAATTTCCGCAAGAAACATGAAAATAAATGACTAATGAGCTTTTCGACACGTGTTGCACATTATACCTATACTTTACATTACATGCACTTTAAATACTTCACTTTGACAAATTGACGTAGGTAATTTATTTTTTGTGGTGAAAAAACCTAGTATTAGCAACGGAAAGATGTAAGTGCGCATATTAACAATAAAAACATTACGATAAGCTTATACTGCGTTTTCGAATAACGTTAACTTAAGGAGGTTGGTGACCATGATAATAAGAGACATAGTGTCTTTATTATTTAGATTCTAAATTATTTTTTTTTCAAATTTTCGTCTATCCGGTTATTGAGTTAGGTAATTGAATGTTGAAATTACGCTCGTTTCACTAAATTTTTGTTTTGCATGCTTTAAACTATATAATAAAATCATGAAAAATTCGTAGAACTTGTATTAATATTTCCTAAAAATCTTTAAAAATAAGTTTGTAAAGATTTTGTGTACCATTTGCAAGTTTTTTAAAAAAATAATTAAGCAAACCATGCTTTTTTTGATTAGTAAATTAGTAAGTAATTATTGTAAGCCAACGTGCGTTGAGCGAAATTTGTTTTAAATTATCAAAAATATTTTTTCCGCCCCAAGACTAATGTCTGGGTATGCCACTGCAGGAGTCCCCAACCTTCTTAAAACCACACGATGATGTTTGTAATTATTATTACATTTTCGAAGAGTGCAGTGTGCCCATTTTGGTGGTAGACATAGAAAAAAAAATTCCGTAATTTTTGTGTAAGAAAAATATTACAATTATATAAATATAGGTAGTTAATATTTTCAGAATAGTTAATACCAGTTAATACTAATCAACAACGAAAAAAACGTAACCTTCAACGATGGATTTATTCATGTAGCACGTTGCAAGGCGTTGTTGCATTTACAATCATAAATAAATAAATAAATAATAAAATATGAATTTTCTTCTTTCCGTAGACAAGATCAAGGTTTCTAAGGCAATTAAGCATTAGATATACTTCTAGAGCAAAGTGTATAATTTTGTAACGAATGCGCATCACGAGCTTAACATGAAATCTACACATGCTGTTAAAATGACACATAGACAACCCACAGTTTATTAAACATGGAAATATAAAATTTGATAAGTAGGTATTAGTCGGTATTGGTAGTAATTATATGATTCATTAATTTTTTGATTCAATTTGGTAAAAAATCTCGTTTCAAATAATTATAATTTTAAATTATAGCGAGAGCTGATTCATCTGTAGATTGAAATATAATGCAAATTTTATTCGGAGTAGAAAGTAGTATTAGGTAATACAATAAAAAATATAATTACATGTTATTTTCTAATTTCTTATAATAAAGACAATAAATATGCAAATATTTATTTATAAAATATAACAAAACTTAACCCAAATTAATAATTTATTAATGATGAGTACTGAAAATTTGTTCAATCTATATAAAATAATAATCGTACCTATGTCATGTAGGTATTTTTTTGTAAATTTGGCAAAAAATCTCGTTTAAAATTAAAATTGAAAATGAGAGCAAGAGCTGACTCATTTATGTAGATTGAGAGAAAATGCAAATTTTATTCTGAGTAAAAATATTATAATATACCTACAATATAATTAAATGTTATTTTCTTATTTCTAATCTAATTTCTTATAACAAAGATAAATATGCAAAAATATCTAACAAAATATAACAGAACTTAACCGAAATAAATAATTTGTTAATGATGAGTAACTACCGAATAGTATCGTGCATCAGCCGAATTTGCGACGAACAGATATTCTATGAAGTTAGTGGCGAGCTGTAATTTTAAAATTTAAATAGATATTGCCATCATTATCTCTATTACTCGTATCATAGGCATTTATAAACTTTACTTACGTAGAATATTACATTTTGACATAATAATAACATGTTATGGATTTATTTTTGCGTGCCTGAAACGTCAAAATAATTTTAAAACTATCTAGTCCACAAGTGAATAAATTTTTATTTAAAATTGGTGTTAGGGTTAAAGATAATAATTTGTAACGTCAATATTGAAATAAGAAACTTATTAAATACAAATTTAATGTAATTTTGATTCACATGCTTCTAACTACAGACTATGTGGCCCCTTTCCCCCTCCAATTTAGTTGCGAATGAAGTAAAAATTATGTAACATGGTCAACAATCAAGTGTCATCTCCTGTCTTCATTAAGGCGACTACACATTACATGGCAAACTAGGCCAGTGGCAAACGTTGGTGATTTGTACATTTTTTTTATGTCGAATGATATTTACCGAGTACTCTCTACACATTACGTGTCGAATCATCCCATACATATGACATAAACTAAATGCTAGATCGCGTTTCGTATAGACAAGTGGCCAACATTTCTTTGATTCGGGTCTCATTTACCGACTTTCATCCGAACGTAGACGAATGCAAACGTTGGAAGGAGTTTGTCATTTGTGGTACCGTACACACTATTCGGCAAACTTCACATATCACAAACGTTTGCCTAATTTGCCATGTAATGTGTAGCCGGCATTATACTTCGTGGCTTGCAGTTATAGCTGAAATCAATACCCATACATAAAAACTGACAGTTCATTTTTGTAATTTTGCATTTATGGTATAATTTATGATAAAAATAATGGAATTCCTTGCAGAAAGTTGTAAGTAGTGTATATTAGCATTTGAGTAAGCAAAAAACCAAAAAAATATTCTCTGAAAATAGTATATTATATATCAAGTTTTATAAACGTCATTTTAGTCACGAGTTTTTTAGGAACGAGCGCAGCGAGTATATAAAACAAGTATCTGGTGAGTTTATAAACGAGTCACATACTATACTTTTTCTACGGCCACAAATTAAACAACATAAATTCATTAATATGTAAAATTTCATTTATAATAATTTTAGTTTAAATCCACAATGATATTATACATAGCTACAAAATTATACTATTTAGGAAAGTGTATTTAAGTTTTATATGGAAAAAAATTGACAATGATTGAGAAAAATCATTAATTTCCCTCAATTTTTCATAAAAATTAAATGTCAAATATAGGAGCCAACTTCACCCCGTGCTTAATATGTCTGTTGCTATGTTCAGCTCGTGACTAAAAACGGCCAAAGCCACGGCTTGTCGAGGTGTGTTTAAAATGTTATTTAGCGCTACGGAAACCCGTTCTTTAAATGATGTTTTAATACCGGGAGTAGAAAAATAATTTTATACAGTTTGTACTGTTTTTAAATGGATTGGTTTTGTTAAGTTAATGCTTATTTGGTTAAATTTTCTTATTCTCTTATTTCTCTACGCATCATTTGAATGTAGTACGCTTTTTTATACGAGTTCATTTCTTCGCTCATTTGTTTAAGTAAATCTACGTATTCCATAAAAAATAATGCAATTGTGACCTTGTACGTTAATGCATTAGATTCACTTAATTATAGCTTATTATTTTTCATCAAAATGGATAGATATGTATCAGTTCATTGTTCTTCTAATGGAATTTTACTTACAAAAGATTAATAGAAATTATCAGTTTTGTTTGAAATGGATTAAATGGGAACCGTATCTCCAATTTTTAAATATGATTTACAGGCAGTAGTAAAATATAATATAAGAATATTGGAATTACTTGATTTTGAATTCAGGATATTAAAACTAAAAGCAAATAAAAACTAATATTTTCCTTCCTCTGTGCATTGCATTGTGTCGTAGGCAGAGATTTTAAAATTCGGCTTTTTATAAAAAGCATATAAATATTATAAAAAACAGTCACATCATGTTATTTCACTCAAGAAAGGTATTAGATTAGGTTCTTTATTTACTTCAGTTTAATCAACCAAAACTGAGTATGTGGAACTCACGAAGGGTATTGAGTTGTTTAGTTCAATCAGAGTATAAGAGTATACGACTCAAGAAGGATATTGGGTAGGTTTAAAAAAATTTAATTCAGTGAAATCAGAGTGTCTACCAAAACCGAGTCTGTGGGATTCCAGTAGGGTATTAATAATAATAATAATTTATTTAATATTAGCCAGGGTTGAAAAAAAACATGTTTTTTTCAATTTTAAACAAAACATTTGTTTTTTACTGTTTAAAACTGTTTTTTTGGTTTAAAACATGTTTTTAACTCTGCACAAAAAAACATGTTTTAAACAACAAAAAAGCATGTTTAAAACATGTTTTAAACAGGATATATGTTTTAAATAAATATTATTTCCAAAGAAATATGTCGCCAATGGTACTTTTTGTGCGAAGACGGGGATTTACATCGCTCTAGCTGCGTAGCTAGGAGTCACCGATGGTCGGTAGTTGAATTTGTTTTGTTTGTGTTATGCGTCGTGAATGGATTTCGATATCATTTTTAAACACCTGATTTAAAACACAGTTTAAAACATGCATTAAAACATTAGGCCGTGTTTAAAACATGTTTAAAACAGTTTGTTTAAAACAAATTGTTTTAAACATAACAACCCTGATATTAGCTATAGGTACATAATAATATAATTAAATATATAATATATACAGTGCTAGTAAGTGCAGAAATATAACATAAAAAAAACTTTTTTATTTCAACAGGTAACAAATTAAATTATTTATACCCTTCATAATAGATATAACCTTTTGTGTTAGTATGTTTTAAGTTATTTACATGTATATGATCTTTAACTCTAGTATTGTAATAATGAACATTTTCATTTTTCTTGACAATATTTTTGAAATAATCTGGACCTATATTATTTATTATTTTATACACAAAACTCAATACATTCATATCTATAATTTTCTCTACGTTTATCCACTTTAACTTAACTAACATATCATTTATTCGGCTGTATTAGGTTGTTTATTTTGTTCAGTTCAATCAGAGTTTGTACTAAAGACAAAGTATTTAAGACTCAGAAAGGGTATTTTATTGGTTTTTTAAATTTAATTCAGTGCAATCAGAGTGTGTATCAAAACCGAGTCTGTGGGATTCAAGTAGGGTATTGGGTTGTTTATTTAGTTCAGTTCAGAGTTTCTAGCAAAATCCTAGGCATATTGTGTAATAAAATGATATGACACCATATGCCGAGTGATTTAGAAAATTACTAGGCGTTTTATAAAACGACTGATTTTATAGGATGCGATAGGTACATACATATACGAGCGCCGTCTCAGTGAAGTTGGCCCAGTCGTAAAAAAGTAGTTTATTGTTAATCAAAATACAAGTATAATGTACTGTATCTTATATATTTATTGAAAACTGCTGTACATTTTACACAATCTCAAATAAAATCAACAGTCGAAACTTTATGGAACCGAATAAAAAAATATTTGAAAAATCGTCCTTTGCAAGGACAATCAAAGCATTTTGACGCAGACTGTAGAATGTTCGGATTTTTTTCTTCAGAAAAGTATGTAGATGAATTGAAACAGTTGTAAAAATAAAGATGGAGTTACACAGGGGTAAAGTCGTTTATAGTAATTAGAGCAATCAATAAAAAAAATTACCAGTTGTATAAATTATTCTCTAAGTCTCGTATAACTTATATCTCCATCGTGTCTTTTACCCAATTTGAGTGTGGAATCCCCACATATTTTGTGACTGTGTGTGCGGTTTTCAGTCGTTAACTCAAATGGGTTTTAGTGAACAGTATGCCACACGGGAGATTTGTATGTAGTTAAATCTGACTGGATTCGAATCTGAGTTGTTCAACAGTCGTTTACATAATACAATCGGCTATCTGCTTCTAATACTTAAAAATAAATCATTGATCATGATCACTGATGAATTGCTCTAAACACCTGAATTCTCGTATAACTAGTTTTTCCTAGATAGAACTTTGTTTTATCAAAATTTATCAGAATTTCAGTTTTGTTTCAAACACACGGTGTGTCTAATGTGCAATTTCAAATTAGAATCTCCACATTTAAATAAAATCGAACACTTGACTTCTCATAAAACTAGATTTCGCAAGAATCAAGAGAGAACTTATCTGAATTTATCAGAATTATTATTTTGTCAAACATATGACGAGTCTAAGGTACAATTTAAAATAAAAATCTCCATCTTTGTAGAACAAAGTTTTATTTGAAATTTGCTTGTAGCAAAAATAAGAAATGTTTAAATATTTTAAAGGCATAACAAACCAGATTGATTTTAAAATTAAGAGAAAACAGTAACTTTAAATAAAATTAGAATATAATTTCTGTTGAATGCAAAATATGATAATGTAAAACACGAAAATCTCCAGCTCTACCCAAGTTTCACATTAGAAACGTCTTTTCCGACCTTGAAAAAATAGGTCCCGTCGTATTTAACACCCGGAGCCCGATACCCGGAATCCGCGATGCGTTTCCGGAATCCGGTATCCGTAGTTAGGGATTCAAAATACGATAGCCTGTATCCTGAATTCATCTTCGAAATATTTTTTTTCCACTCCTGGTATTAAAACATCATTTAACGAACTGGTTTCCATGGTGCTAAATAACTTTTTAAACACACCTCGGCAAGCTGTAACTTTGGCCGAACATAGCAACTGATATATTAAGGAGGTTCCCTAGACATTTTAAAAAATGTTCTAATGCAACCAAACTTTGAATTTATGTTGTCTGTGTCATAAAAATGATACCTGAATTTTTTGGAAATTTTTGACCACGTAGTTTGAACGAAATTAATTGTTAAATTTTAATATTTTACATGGGCTCTTATGGCTTTCCATTAATTGATTAAATAAATAGATGTAATGTTCTATTTACTTAATTTTTGGTATATAAACTTATGCAAGCACGGACATCAATTTCTCAAAATTTGAACAAGGTTGACCACATAGTTGTAACAATATTGTCGATTGAAAAAAAAATCTTCAAGCATTTTTTGATTAGTGAATTAGAAATTATTGTAAAAATATATCACCGCAACTGAACGAATTGCAATATCAACTAACACCCGTTGACCGAATTTTGTTTTACATTAATAAAAATATTTTTATCAATTAACGGCTGATATCTGAGTACGCCACTGCATGTGTAGGGAACCTCCTTAAGCACGGGGTGAAGTTGAAAATGACATTCACGGGGTGAAGTTGAAAATGACATTCATAACACTTTGATACATATAATATTTCACCTTTATATGTCAGCCCCGTCGATTAAAATAGTCACTTTATCAAATTCTCTATTTATTAGCAATTTTTATTTTTTATTTTCTTTCTTATTTCTCGATTAAATTAAAATTTCTCATCTTTATTTTTATTCTGATTAATTATGAAACTAATTATTATAAGCAATATTTATAGATAATACACATTCACGACATGAGCACATGTTACATATCGTAGGTCAGTATGTAATTATGATCTTTGTTTATTAATTTTATTTAACGATAAATTTTAATAATCATAATTCCCTTTGTTAATGTTATCTTTTAATCGAGGGATCAGGCAAGCACGTTTTGAGATTATTATGATAAGAATGATATTTACGATTAGTTACTTGTTTTCAAAAATATAGTTCCACGTACGTATAAAAAAAATTCGGAAGTACTTGGACCTTTCTTTCCACTGTTTAGCCACGCGTAAAAATGAAGATTAAGAATTACTTTAATTTATTATGTCGTGATAACGATAGCAATATTATATACGCAATATATTTTTATTTGACTTGCAACGAATATTATATGCAACTATTCGGTATTCTGCCTATTCGGCAGGTATTTCATTATTCGGACGAATACCGAATATTAGTTTACTATTCGGTCCAATACCGAATAGTTTGACGTCACATACAATAATAAAATAATTGAACTACGATTGTCTATAATAGTCTTCTGCATTCTAATCAGACAATAAATATATTTTATCTACGACTAATGTATAACATTAACATTAAATGTGTGATGTTTGCTACATAATACCATGTAATAATACCAGGGAATAATAGTCAGTATTCCCTCCTCTGCACCAATCAGAAAATTACTTTGCCTGAATCAATTTCTCCGTGCACATTATTTTTTTTAAACATTGCAATGTTTAATGATGTAACTATGGTGATAGAGAATTGACAATTTGGAAATGTCAAAATTTTAGCGTTTTGGTATTTATTTTACTAAAATCTTGTCCATAATAAGTTAGTTGTAGATAAAGTACAGTATACAACTCGCTATAATGGATATTATTCCCTCAGATGATTAAAACCCTCGCTCGCTTTGCTCGCTCGTGTTTTAAACTTCATCTTCAGGAATAATAGCATCCATTATAGCGTCGTTGTATAATATACTATTATCTACGAGTAATGTATAACATGGACATTAAATGTGTGATGTTTGCAACATAACGTCAAATATTAATCCCGCAGGGGATAATAGTCAGTATTCCCTCCTCTGCACCAATCAGAAAATTATACTTTGCCTGAATCAATTTATCCGTGCACATTATTTTCAAAAACATTACAATGATGATTGACATTTGGAAATGTCAAAATTTTTCCGTATTGGTATTTATTTTATTAAAATCTCTTGTAAGTAATAATTTAGTCGTAGATAAAGAAAGTACAGTATACAATTCGCTATAATGGCTATTATTCTCTCAGATGATTAAAACCCTCGCTCACTTTGCTCGCTCGTGTTGTAAACTTCATCTTTAGGAATAATTGCATCCATTATAGCGTCGTTGTATAATAACTATTATTCTTGAGTTTTTATGTAATTATTATTACATAAATATAGAAAAATAATGTAAAAAACTTTATAATTTTGATAAAAATAATTTACTATTCGTTATTTAAATTTAAAAACGGCAAATCATGGAGTAAAAAAATTATCAGCATTAGCTGCTGCCTCGTCAGTCCTTTTAAGTTATTCATTTGGCGCTAAAAGGGTACAGAATATACATCGATTATTTGGTAATTCGGCAGACAGTTCTGCATAATATTCGTTATTCGGTATTCAGCACATTTACTATTATAGTCCAGTAACCTAGTACATCGTAAGTTGCATCAAGTGGTGGTAGTAGGTTTCTATTTTTTTTCTTGTATAGGATGTGACTGAGATGCAAAATCCAAGTTTTCGACCTCGGCAACCCTCCGGAACACTTTTGAATATCTCAAAAACTGCTAAATTTTTGCACTTTTTTCGGATTCTTACCATTTTGACTATGAAGGAGCACGATTTCGACAAAAACTATTCTATACAATTAGATTAAATTGTCTACAATCTAAGACCAGAATGGGCTCGGTAGCCCTAATAGTTTCCGAGATACAGCTTTTCAAAGTTTGGCAAAATATACAGATTTGAAACACCAACCGTTTCTCTTCTACAAAAATTTTATTATATTCTCTCGCGAAAGAACTTTAAATTTCAGCTCAAGGAAGACCATTGAAAATTTTTGACAGAATGTATCTTATAGAAAAAATCTGTTGTGGCCAGCACATAACCTCCCGCCTTGACACTGTAATATGTGAATTTGGTTTTTGTTAGGCTACTTTTTGTAATTTATTTTATAGTTCTTCAAGCAACGTACCGATTTCGATTGACATTGAAATCAAATTAGCTCTTTGTGGATACAATTTTTATTTTATTATTACCATATTACATTATATCCAGTTAATAATGAATCGATGATGCTTCTTGACTGGATACGTTTAATGGAAGGATAAAAACTTACTGGAATTGAGTCAGTTTTCTATTTATTAAATTTCGGCTACTATAGTTACTAAATTTCAAACCCAGTTATTAATATTTATACATTTCTTTACAAATGGTGCCACCAAAATTTCAGAAACTGTGTATACGTCTGTTCATCTGTCACATTGACATTTTCATTTTTGTTTTAATTTTTTTTCCTATATTATAATTTACAAATCGTGGTAGGTAAAATTACACATTTTTGAAAAATAATTTTCATTTATTGGTAAGAGATATAGAAAAGATGTTAAATAAATATTGTAAGAGGTAATTTGTTCTTTCAAATGTCGCATGACAAATTGTAACTATCGCAGTATTTCCTATATTTTTTGCAAAAAATGTTAAAATGCTTCAAGAAAATACCATTTCCGGTTGGCAGATTTTTACCAAAATCTAATCAGCTCTTCATTAACATGTATAAATGTATAATGCAAAATGTTAGAATTTTATGTTCAATAGAATTTGAGATAATGAATCAGAACGAAAGACTATAGTAGGCGCACATACAGACAAACGGACACACACACACACACACACACACACACACACACACACACACACACACACACACACACAGACATCATCGTGAAAATAGTCAAAATAGGTTCTAAAGGTACTAAAACGTGCTTATTGACAAAAATCTCGACATCGAATTTTTTCACGATCCTTTCTATTTATTAAATTTCGGCTACTATAGTTACTAAATTTCAAACCCAGTTATTAATATTTATACATTTCTTTACAAATGGTGCCACCAAAATTTCAGAAACTGTGTATACGTCTGTTCATCTGTCACATTGACATTTTCATTTTTGTTTTAATTTTTTTTCCTATATTATAATTTACAAATCGTGGTAGGTAAAATTACACATTTTTGAAAAATAATTTTCATTTATTGGTAAGAGATATAGAAAAGATGTTAAATAAATATTGTAAGAGGTAATTTGTTCTTTCAAATGTCGCATGACAAATTGTAACTATCGCAGTATTTCCTATATTTTTTGCAAAACATGTTAAAATGCTTCAAGAAAATACCATTTCCGGTTGGCAGATTTTTACCAAAATCTAATCAGCTCTTCATTAACATGTATAAATGTATAATGCAAAATGTTAGAATTTTATGTTCAATAGAATTTGAGATAATGAATCAGAACGAAAGACTATAGTAGGCGCACATACAGACAAACGGACACACACACACACACACACACACAGACATCATCGTGAAAATAGTCAAAATAGGTTCTAAAGGTACTAAAACGTGCTTATTGACAAAAATCTCGACATCGAATTTTTTCACGATCCCTATACCTCTCTGGGCGAGAGGTAAAAAGTACGAGGAATTCAGTGCTGCAAACCGGAAGTCAATATTATTATTCGTTCAGATATTATAGTTAATTAAACACAATAAACAAAATATTAAACAAAATTTTTATTATATTCTCTCGGGGAAAAACTTTAAATTTCAGCTCAACCAAGGCTACTGAAATTTTATGGCACAATGTATCTTATAGAAAAAAGTCCGAGGAATTCAATACTGAAAACCGGAAGTCTCTGTCATTATACGTTCAGATATTATAGTTGATTAAAAACAATGAACAAAAGAGTAAACAAAAATTTTACAATATTCTCTCGCGGAAAAACTTTAAGTTTCAGCTCAAGGAAGACCATTGAAAATTTTTGACAGAATGTATCTTATAGAAAAAAGTACGAGGAATTTAGTGCTGTAAACCGGAAGTTAATATCATTATTCCTTCAGTTATTATAGTTAATTAAACACAATAAACAAAAGAATAAACAAAATTTTTACTATATTCTCTCGGGGAAAAACTTTAAATTTCAGCTCAACCAAGGCCACTGAAATTTTTTGACACAATGTATCTTATAGAAAAAAGTCCTAGGAATTCAATACTGCAAACCGGAAGTCTCTATCATTATTCGTTCAGATATTATAGTTGATTAAAACAATATACAAAAGAGTAAACAAAAATTTTACTATATTCTCTCGCGGAAAAACTTTAAATTTCAGCTCAAGGAAGACCATTGAAAATTTTTGACAGAATGTATCTTATATATAAAAGTCCGAGGAATTCAGTGCTGCAAACCGGCAGTCACTATCATTATTCGTTCAGAAATTATGTTATTATTATGTTATGAACACAAAATTTAAAAAAAAATATTTTAAGATTGTGGCTAAACTAGGGTCTCGAAAATTATATCGTAAATAGATAAAAATCTGTGGAATTGAATGCTTGAAACCGGAGGGCGATACTTTTATCCGTTGGAAAGTTACAGCCGTTTTTTGTGTATCATGAAAACTAGCTTAAAATTTTCAAGTTTGGAAAATTTACCAAACTTTGAAAAGCTGTATCTCCGAAACTATTAGGGCTACCGAGCCCATTCTGGTCTTAGATTGTAGACAATTTAATCTAGTTTAAAAATGTATGGAATGGTTTTTGTCGAAATCATAGTCAAAATGGTAAGAAACTGAAAAAAGTGCAAAAATTTAGCAGTTTTTGAGATATTCAAAAGTGTTCCGGAGGGTTGCCGAGGTCGAAAACTTGGATTTTGCATCTCAGTCACCTCCTATACAAGAAAAAAAATAGAAACCTACTACCACCACTTGATGCAACTTAGGCCCATTATAACCATGACAAGGCTACTGGACTATTATTTGCATCTCTAATTTTTATTGATCATATTAACATATTTTTGGTCAAGTACTGTAAAGCCGATTTTACACTATAAATTGATCTAGTTGACATTCAATTTCTTGATAAATAAATTGCCAAATACACGTGGAAAAAAATTTTGATTTTTTTACACACATCTAATTTTTTCTCAATATATTATAAAAAAATTTAATATTACCATCCTACCGATGCCAGTATTAAAATTAAATGAAAATGGTAGGTAAGCGACGAAACAAAAAATCCTTATAATTCCATAAAAAATTGTAGAAAAATAGAACACTTTCGATTTCATCAATAAATTGGTCAATTTATTGGTTAAGAAAAAAATGACGAAATTTTTTCGTACTCACACAACAATAAATTGAACCGTGTAAAACGAAACAAGCCTAATTTTCTATAACTTAACAGAACTGTAAATTATTATACAGAGGGGTCTATTCTTCGGAAAAAAGTTAAGGGTATACAGGATGATTCACAACTTGTATAATATTAACTATGAATGGAATAAAAAAATATGAAAGAAAGATGTCATTCTTTATGTTCTGACTCCACTATTTAAACTACCTACCAATCAACGTAGTAAATAAATTAGAAAAAATTAAAACATTTGAACTCATTCAATATACACAGCTTCCCAAAAGTACCTGGACGAAGCTATAAGTAAGTTTTGAACGAAAAATTGAAAATTTGGGGATCACTAAAGCGTATGGGTCATTGCGAGACTGAAGAAGGTCGATAATTTGAACATTTGTTATAAAAATCGTAATAAACGTGCAAAAAAGATTAAAATTATTGAAAGAATTTAAATATCGGGTATATGGGGATGTGTTTCTTTTTACTTCCTTGTACGGAGTAAAAAATCTGACGTGGACACTACATGACTTCCTTGTACGCCTTGTGTGTTCATACTTTTCTTAATAACTAAAATGTAGAATAATATAAAAAATTCTTTTAACTTATTATACTAGTACTACTACTACTGCTACTATACTCACAAATATATTTTAGTCATTTTATTTAAACTGCAGAAGAAAATATAAAGCATATTTTACTATTGTCACTGTCATGTCATAATCATTTAAATTTTACGTAGTAACAAATGTTAATCGATCAGGGTCTACAAGATACCGAAATACTAAATTATAAATATATACTTTAATTATTCCTAAATGATACCAGATACAAAAATATTTATAAAATACCGATTGTAGGTAATAATCACATAATCTTTCATTTAAAATTTAAAAATTTGTCTTAAATTAAATATTTATAGAAATATTTGAAAAAAGTACTACTTCCGGTATATAGATTGAAACCAAAAATAGGAGGTGCACAACTAGATGCTATAACAGTCCTAAATACAAAATTTCAACTTTCTACGTCTCACCGTATTTGAGTTATGCGACATACATACGTCCGTCCGTACGTCCGTACGTACAGACGTCACGACGAAACTAGTCATAATGGATTCAGAAAAGGTCAAAACGGATATTTCCGTCAAAATCTGAGAACCGAAATTTTTCGCGATTACAATACTTCCTTACTTCGTACAAGGAAGTAAAAGGAAGTATTTAAGCCTAAAGCCTGGTTCACATAGCTTATGTCATGTCATGTCTGTGTCATGTCAATATGTTGAGCACACGGTAAACTAATGAAGTGGTTCACATAGGGTATGTCTCGTATGTTATTTTTTTTGACATAACATAACAGTTGATTTGAACTCAACTTTCACTGCTATATGTCTATGTCTATATCTGTCAAAATTACACATTTATTATTAATATAGATAAAAACTTACTAATAAGTTAAGAATAAAGCTTGTATGATAAAATAAAAGCAGATTATGAAGATAATAAAATAATAAAAGAAATAAAAAGTAAGTACAATTTAAAATATACCGTTCCCAATTTTATTAAAATGTTTCTTGTAAATTTACTAATACAAATTTATCTTATTTTCCGATTATTTTCCATTAGTAAATGCCTGCGACTCCAAATTAATTTTCTCCGTTGTGATACTTTACACAAAATGTGTATATAATGACATGACACAGACATGACATGACATAAGCTATGGGACCAAACCTGGAAATGTCTATGTCAATAGAAATAACATAACATAATGACATGACACAGAAATGACATGACATAAGCTATGTGAACAAGGCTTATGACATGACAGTGACAGTGGTAGTGACAATAGTAAAATTTCGTTTATATCTTCTTCTGCAGTTTAAATAAAATGACTAAAATATATTTGTGAGTATAGTAGCAATAGTAGTAGTACTTATATATTAATATATTTTGTATAATATAATTGTACATTTTAGTTATTAAGAAAAGTATGAACAGTTTAATAGGCGTACAAGGAAGTCATGTGGTGTCCACGTCAGATTTTTTCATTACCTTTAAAATAAGGTGAAACTCGGCAGGGATTGCTATTTACAAATGTTGGGGTGGTCATCCCCTAAAAAAACCACGTTGCATGGAAGTTCTAACCTATCTATGAATGTAGTTTTTATGACTCTTTAGGGATCCCCAAATTTTTAATTTTTTGTCTTCACTCGTTCAAAACTTATAGCTCTGTCCCTGGACTTTTAGAAAATCCTGTGTAAGGTATTCTTCCTAAGTATAAATCGGGCTATTCGTTAAGTCTTCAAAAAATTGAACTCGTGCTGTGCACTCGGTCAATTTTCATCGACTAACTCACCGATGATAATCATAGCACTTGTTATATTATTCCCGAGAATAAAACTGTGATAGGTATAACAATTATTTACATTCTTATCTTTTTGCTATAATTTTTATCTTTTATTTAATTAAACAATGGCTTGTTTCTTTTAATCTTATAGTTATCGAGAAACATAAAGTTGTTTCTTTTAATCTTATAGTTATCGAGATAGATAAAGTGAAGGGTAGAGTATAATTTCAGTAAGTATAGGAAGGTCTTAGGAAATCTTTATCAATAAAGATGTCAACACAATAAAGGATTTCCTAAGACCTTCTTTACGGAACATATAGTTATCGGTAAACACACAGGGCCGAATTCAGCACATTTCTTTTAACTAATGAAACTTCTCTAATTGCCATGCAAACATCTTTTATCTCTTTTTTATTTACAGATGGATGCATATGTGTCTCTTTGTTTGTTATTTTAGAGAATCTTCTTTAACTAGAGAAGAGTGCCGAATTTGGCCTAGTGTGTTTGTTTATAAATAAAATAAAAAATTATTATTATGATTACCATTGAATTTAATCTTGTTTATACTATTTTATACTACTTTATAAAACAAACTTACAAAAAGCAAAGTCTGTGGCGGGCCCGTCTACCTCATAAAATCCAGTAATGTACTAACGTAGCGAGTGTTTTGTGGCCAGTACAAGAAAGGTAAAATTTTGTTTCAACAAGGATTTAATAGAGAAACAATAGGTCTATAGATGTGTCTTTTAAAAATTTTAATTAAAAATTGTACATGATTATAAAAATACCGAAAATTTTAAAAAATTCCAATTTATGCAAACTTTACACGGTTGGTTATATCTCATGATAGAAATTAATTTTCTATACGACTGTTATAAAATGTTATAATTCTTACATCATTTTCAATTATGGAATGGTTACATTCTATCACTTGTTACCGAATGGATTCATTCCGTCACTAGTGATGGATTGAAATGTGGCGAGTTATAATAATTTAACTTTATTCAATGTTTTGCGTTGGTGGGTAGCACGGTGGGTAGCTTTGAAATACGTTTAGATTTATTAATTTTATCTAGAATATAATTTTTTCGCCAACCGGACGTATTTGATGCAATTGTGTCATTGTTTTTTGTAAAAAAAGAGACCATTTGGAGATTGTTTATGATCACCATAGCAATTGTACAAAAAGTAAATCTATGCCTCCTAATACCAAAAAAACATTGTTGTTGTCATGGTTAGTATGTTTACATTTTAATTGTTGCGTAATATGAGGATATGTCAATTTAAATGAAATTATGAAATTACATCTATTTAAGCGGCTAGCGAAAAAATATTATGTTTCATTCATACAAAAAATGCTATTTTGGGACTCGTAAGATCGCCGAACTCCGCTGCGCGTCATCCGGCAATCGTCTTACTCGTCCCAAAATCATGCATTTTTTGTATTAATGAAACAAATAACTATATAAATACATATATGTATTTTTACTTTAATAATTTTAGGTTATGTTTTCTAATGCAATTAAATTTATAGTCGTAGAGAAAGTATAGTCTGCAACGAGTACGAGTTTCGGGCTGGTTTGAGGCAGCCGTAGTAGTGGGGAAAAGAGTGGAATAGAAAAAAAGTAAAATTGAGAGTATTTTAGGAATGCAGAAAAAACGTAGTCTGGCCGCATAAGTCTTAGTCCCTTCCGTTTCTAATTATAGGTTGTAGTAAATATTTTAGGTAGCTAATCAACTTCAGATTTCAGGCCACATTATTTACTTATAATATTATCTATAATAATTATTATCATAATACCCTTACATTTAGGTAATCTTTACTTTTTCATTTAGCATGTTTTCTTCTTCTTTATCTTCATTAGAAATATTATCTTCTACTTCTGGCCATTCTTCATTTACATCTAGTTGTCCATTTTTCTTCAAAACCCTTTTGACCATATCTGCAGAGGCTGTTTTTCGATCATATGCCAGGCCTAGCCAGGCGTAGAAATCAATCAGATGTGTGCCATACTGTGTCCCTTGACCATATTCTCCGATTCTGTAGTCCCACGGGAACGTGTGGTGGAAGTTGTGCCATCCTTCGCCAAATGTCAAGTAGGAGGCGAAACGGTTATTCACTGCTTTGATATTCCTGAACAGAATTATAGTATTATTCAATATTTAATCTTTTGTATCGTGCGGCAAAATTAAAATCCAGATACCAAAACATAGTTTTTCCACGACCATATACGAAACTAACAATTTTCGTACAGTTATCTAGGTATCACACATCCGTTTAACACATTCGATATGTTATCGAACAGGTCTTATCGAACAGTTTCAATTTTTATCTCACCTCTCAGTAGATAGTGGCGCTTACGGCGGTGAAATTCCGAACAATTGGTAGTATTTTTTTAAACTAAAACAGTAGGTACAATGTTGCACTGAAATATTTGCCGTAGATAAGTAATTCTACACAATTTTTACAAAAATTCAAAAATCTGATGAAATGTAACCATAGAAATCTATTCTACCATTTATTCGTATTTTTACCATATAAAGCGCAGCGATCGCAAATTGGTCAAGTCAAGTAATGAATTTTTTAAAAATTTGATTTTCACATTCAAGTAAAGTCAAGTGATTCACAAAAACTGCAAACCACTTGACTAGATTGCTATAATAATTATTCCTGTTTTCCCCTTTAACATTGTTTCAATTCGAAAAGAAAATTATTTACTTATTATATGGTTTGTATCCTGAATAGTGGGTCCAACTGTTAAGTAACCAGACATGGTGCAACATGAAGGCGTATCTTGCCATTACTATTCCAATGATACAATCGATCCAAGTTTCTTTAAAAATATAATGTCCAATTGATGCAGGAATTATTGCTAGATTCAACAGAACCAGTGGAACAAAATATCTGAAAAATCATAAAAATTACTGAAATGTATATTATTCCAAATACAATAAATTGACAAATGTTTCATTGCAGACGAGGAGGCTTGTTTGAAGAATGCGAGGATGCGCAGCGTCCGAGCGTTTCTTCAAAGCCTCCGAGTCTAGCAAAGACATTTTTATGACGCGTGATGTATTTTATTTTTTTTTAAATCGGCAATTATATAAACCTTAAAGTTATAGAAAAAATTAGGTTTGCATAAATCATCAGAGCTGTGACAAATTTTAGAAAACGTTGTCATGAGTCATGACAAGTGTTTGTACCTACGGACAGTGGAAAGTAAAAATGACTACGCATGAAAATTTTATTTTCATGCCTAGTCATTTTTACTTATTTATTTTCATGCCTAGTCATGGAAATCTTACTTTCAAGAATCAAATTAGTCAGGAAATGAATATTTTCATGTCGATTTTGAAAAAAATAATGTTTTTGGCCTCCTGAGCTGTGAACATAATAATCACACATCGTTGGTATATGGTAGTTACGATTTTACACATGTCATAACTGTTTCCGCATATGGTTCGGTAATACGCACCGAATTTTATTTCTTTAATATGCCATTATAAATAAAAAGGTAACTACAAAGAGAGCCTAGAAAAGCGCTAGGTACTTTACACAATTTATTGTTCAATAGAGTATGAAATAAATAAAACATTAATTTTAAATGTGGCATTTACTGGCGACATCTCAGAGCAGTTGTTTCAAGTCTACTTGACAAAAGGAAATTTTAGTACAAATATCAAATGCGTCTCATTTAACTTCATAGAAAATACGATATTTTAAATAAATAGGTATGTCGGACAAAAAATATAATACATAATGTGTGCGTTAGGTATTTGTACAACGCTCGGTTTTATTAAAACACTCCGTTTCGCGTCGTACTTTAATATAGAACCTCGGGTTGTAAATTAACCCTACCGTACTTATAACTATTTTAGAGCTATATATAATTTTGCAAATTAAATCTATGGTTTGTTTTAGTTATTTTTATTTATTTTTTCAGGCATTGGGCGCGATGAGATGGAGAGAGGTAAGTTCAATATTATGTTTTATATTTTTCGTCTTATGTTAGTATCTATTGTTATCTTTTTTTGTTTCTAAAAATTTGGTACACTTCATCGATATTTATAAAAGTAATATGCTTACTTTTCTGAAAATCTAACAACGGGATCTGCCATAACATCGCTGACATCAATAAGTTTTCCTTTTTCTTTGAGTTCTGGATGACGTTTCATCATGAGCCATCCGCAGTGCGCGTAGAAGAATCCCCTGCTGATGTTGTGCGGGTCGGCGTCAGTGTCCGAGTACTTGTGGTGGGTGCGGTGGTCTCGAACCCATTGTACCATCCCGTACTAAAATTTTAACTAGGTATAGGTACTTTACTTGAAAATGTTTAGGTTTTTATACGGGTTTATTTTATTACCTAACACCTAACTTATAAGCTGTGGTGTAGTTCTATTAAAATTAGTACCGGAGCGCTGTTCTGTCAGGAAAATGAAAAATCTGATGTGGCCACTACAGTTCTTCCCTGACTTTAAGTTTTTTTTGTAAAGGCTGTACTTTTATATTTCATTCAGCGAATTTAAATAAAGCTTTCTTTTTCCCCGATAGATTTAAGTTGATCTCAACGTCGGCATAATTTGAATAACATAGATCGTTTAAAACAGGTTAAGAGCCATGGAGAAAACCTGTGTCCGCTACCCGCCCTGCCAATTCGGCATGGCGGACACCGGTGCCCGCTATATGCTTTAAATTTTTTGTCGATCCTGCCTGGCCAAGCGAACATTTTCTTACGAGTTTGAATGTTGTATTGTCCGCTGCGACCCTCCAAATCAAACGCTGGTTCAGGCTTTTGTAGTCATAATTTTAAGACAGAAATAAATTTTTTTTCTGAAAAATCATTAAAAGCCAAATAAATGGAACTAAATAGAAATTTTTATTGCAAAGATTAAAATTTGCCAAAATTGTGTGAAATAAAGACACATTAGATTCATCAAAATATGTCGAAGAATATCTTGGTCCGTATGGAAAGTTGAGATGAATATCATTGGTGCTGTGCTTAACCTGTTAAATGTTGTTTTGGATACCTCGACTAGAATTCTTTCCCAGGGAGCTTTAATTTGATAATAGGTACATTTGACAAAATTTGAAGAATTTTTGGAGAAACAATTGAAAATCGCATATAAATATAATTTTTAACATTTCTACTAAACTTATCTATTTGAATAATTTATTAATATGAACAATTGACAATCGTTTAAATGTTATTATTCTTCTACTAGAATTCTTTTCTCGAGAGCTTAAATAAAAATAAAAAAGGTTTAATTTATAATGTTGGTACCACTGTTTGAATAAAGATCACTAGTGAACTATAAGTCAGTTTTTGGCTCAAGATCTAAATATAATATTTTAGTCAAAAATTCCAACGCGTTTTTAAGTTATCCAACATCCAGATAAACTAACAGACTCACAGACACACATACCTACCGACTTTTTTATCCATTTACTAGAATTATTTTAACGACAGCTTTAATTTGATACCACACTCGATAGTATTTTAATAAAAATAAATAAAATTCAATTTATAAAGTTAGTAGCACTGGTTGAATAAAGCTCATTAACTAACTTAAAATTAACGTTTTTGTAAAAAGCTTTTAAAGAGGTATCAGGGCGTCAGTCTGGCTCGACTACACGACTGCTTATAAGTTCTAAATAGCGACTAGTGTTGCTAGACTCGAGATGAGACTAATCGCGATTTCATCACGAAAATCGAGACGAGATCACGAGGCCAGTCTCGACTACAGATTCCAGACCTAGACGAGATTAGTATCGATGAGTCTCGCCGAGAGATTTGTCGATACTCTCTATTTGCGTAATATAATAAAATTTAATAATACTTACTCGTAAAATTATGTAACAGTTATTTCAAAAAATGCTTGATAAAGATATAGGTATAGGTATATTTTATTTCTTTTGAATTATAATATAAATATCACGTCACGTACCATTCCAGAACTTAAATACCAGTACATAATCCATATTCTGAGTGGCAATTTAGCTTTGTATGTTTTGTGCGCCCATAATCTGTGAGATCCTGTTGTAATAGCCATTGCTCCCATGATTGCATATAGGGTTGCTAAAAACAAATTTGTTTTTGATAATTTATTATCAACAATTTCAATTAAATTAAATACATTGTTAGGTATTTGAATTTGTAGCACTTTGTCCACAATTTTAGTTAAATCATTAGGTCGTAGTATATTGTAAGTATATCAATATTGCATTTTATTAATTTTTGATTTAGTCGTAGATAAAAAAAGTATACAACTCGCTATAATGGCTATTGTTATAGAGTCTTTGTATAATATACTATTCTTAGAATAATGCGAATCTAATGCCGCAAATATTATTTTGTATGAAGGTCGGCTTATGCTTACAAAATTTAAGAGTAATAGTCATAAAGTTAAAACAGTTAAACATATATGAGTCGATTCCTTTAGGCCTTATTTTTATTTCTGACAAATGTTTCCAGGTTGCCTAATCAATCTATTTTATAAATTTACTTCATTTTTAACTGTTAAGTACCATTCTTGCCATTGTATAATTAATTAAAATTTTATTCCATTTATAATTTGTCTGATATCCATTATAAATTATAATGCAATCATCAATCCAGTGATATCTATGTATTCCTTGTGAAAACTGCCCTTAAATATACGAATTTAAAAAAAATATTCTTTTTGCCATGATGATCAGTAAGATTATATAGTAGGGTCTGTAATGCTCGAAAATAGGCATGATACTGCATTTTGGGATAAAAGCGATTTTATTGCAGAAACTTATTAACAACATCAAAACAAAAAATTTGAGTCGAGGATCCACTCCGCCGGACCCCCCACCCCCAGGTACCACCCCTTTAAGTTCGGCAGTGCGCGCCCCGCTTTATTATTTATTTACTGCAGAACGGTGATAGCTACGGCAAAAATTAAAACACTGAAATATGCACATATGTACAGACTATTACTGTATATTTTTAGTTTCTCAGGTTTTTGCTTGGAATATATCTAAAATATGTGTTTTTTCAGATTTGGACCACTTGAATTGAAATATTTAATTTTTTTACGGCGATACTACTCATTTTTTGAAGTTTTTTTTCAAGTAAAACTTGTGGAAAATTTACTTTTCTATGTATGTTCAATTTCAGCTCCTAAACATGAACCATTATGAACTGGTGATTTTTTAAACAACATAGCGCAGCGTCTTGAAGTCTACGATGAGTGGGGGAACACGCGTTTATTTAATCATACTCATTATTGCAGATGTTTAACTATTTCTCTTAACTTAAAATAAATCTATCTATCTATTTATTTTAGAGATATTTGCACTTTAGATAAAAATCACCCGTCTAATGGAAGCATTTCAAAATGGTTTTTTTGTTTTAAATAAATCTGGCAGTCGATTTTCCGATATTGGTCTGAATCAAGCCCATGAACAAAATAACGCTATTATAAAAGGTGTTGGTGGTGCCATAAATCTCACGCAAAATACAAGTGCATTTTGGGCAAAATTTTTGCCCAAAAACTTCAAATTCGTGTTCAGAGACCCAAAAACAATTTTTTTGCTAATATGCCTAGCCTATACCTGGAAGTAATTCCCTAAAAGATGATACTATGCATATATGTAGTACTAGTACCTACCCAGTAACAACATATAAAAAATCTGACGTGGACACCACATGACTTCCTTGTACGTCTTGTGTGTTCATACTTTTCTTAATAACTAAAATGTAGAATAATATAAAAAATTCTTTTAACATATTATACTAGTATACTCACAAATATATTTTAGTCATTTTATTTAAACTGCAGAAGAAGATATAAAGCATATTTTACTATTGTCACTGTCATGTCATAATCATTTAAATTTTACGTAGTAACAAATGTTAATCGATCATGGACTACAAGATAAAGAAATACTAAATAAAAAATATATACTTTAATTATTCCTAAATGATACCAGATACAAAAATATTTATAAAATACCGATTTTGGGTAATAATCACATAATCTTTCATTTAAAATAAAAAAAATTGTGTTAAATTAAATATTTATCGAAATATTTTTAAAAAGTACTACTTCCGGTTTATAGATTGAAACCAAAAATAGGAGGTGCACAACTAGATGCTATAACAGTCTTAAATACAAAATTTCAACTTTCTACGTCTAACCGTATTTGAGTTATGCGACACACATACGTCCGTCCGTACGTACGTACGTACGTACGTACGTACAGACGTCACGTCGAAACTAGTCATAATGGATTCAGAAAAGGTCAAAACGGATATTTCCGTCAAAATCTGAGAACCGAAATTTTTCGCGATTACAATATTTCCTTACTTCGTACAAGAAAGTAAAAATCAACATTCGTACATGTTGTGCTACGGCCGCCATCTTGGAAAATGGCGACCGATTTTCACTTCTTTTATTTTAGTATTTTTAAATTCTTCTGTGTTTAATCAACTCTAATTTCTAACCGGATAAAGATATTGACTTTCGGTTTGCGGCATTGGATTTCTCAGGCATTTTTATATAAGATACATTGTACTATTTTTGAAGGGCCTTTTATAAGTCGAAATTTAATGATTTAATGAGAAAATTATAAAATTTTAGAATTCTTATTCTCTTGGAGAAAATGATTAAATTTCGGCTTATTAAAGGTCCTTCAAAAAAAATACAGTACAATTTATCTTTCATAAAAATGTCTTAGGAATCCAATGTCGAAAACCGGAAGTCGATATCTTGATCCATTCAGAAATTAAAGTTGATTAAACACAAGAAAATTTTAAAATTTTACAAGTTTCTCTAGGAGAAAATAATTAAATTTCAGATTATTAAAGGCCTCTAAAAAATAGTACAATGTATCTTACATAAAATTGTCCAAGGAAGCCAATGCTGCAAACCGGAAGTCGATATCTTTATCCCTTCAGTAAGTAGAGTTGATTAAATACAAAAAATATTAAAAATTCTGAAATTTTGCAATTTTCACTTGAAGGTAATAATTAAATTTTGGGTTATCAAAGGCCTCATAAAAAATTTATTATATAATGTATCTAACGTAAAATTTACTAAGGAATCCAACGCCGCAAACCGGAAGTCAATATCTTTAACCGCTCAGAAAGTAGAGTTAATTAAACACAAAAAATATTTAAAATTCTGAAATTTTGCTATTTTCACGTGAAGGTAATAATTAAATTTTGGGTTATCAAAGGCCTTATAAAAATTTAATATAATGTATCTAACGTAAAATTTACTAAGGAATCCAATCCGTTTAGAAATTAGACGTGATTAAACACACAAAAATTTTAAAATACTAAAATTTCTTTAATTTCACTAGATATGGAAATATGGCCCCTTTTGGGCGCGCTCAAGCGGCGAAACGGTTAGACTTGAAAAAAAAACCTTATTTATGACAAATGTAGGAAATTTCTCTACTTTAATTTTGTATAGAATGGTCTTGTCGAAAAAACGCTTCCTTTTTGAGATATTGGCCAAAAACTGAAAAAAGTACCAAAATTAGCTCAAAAAGTGCCAAAAAAACAAAGTTCCAGGCAAAATTTTTGCCCGCAAACTTCAAATTCGTGTTCAGTGACCCAAAAAACATAAAAGGTGAAAAAATCAAAACTATATCAAAACTTTCCTCTGAGAATCCTAATATGCCTAGCCTATTAAAGACGGGTGGTTTTTATCTAAAGTGCAAATATCTCTAAGATAAATAGATAGATAGATTTATTTTAAGTTAAGAGAAATAGTTAAACATCTGCAATAATGAGTATGATTAAATAAACGAGTGTTCCCCCCACTCATCGTAGACTTCAAGACGCTGCGCTATGACAGCGCGTTATAATGTTTAAAAAATCACCAGGTCATAATGGTTCATGTTTAGGAGCTGAAATTTTGAACATATATAGAAAAGTAAATTTTCCACAAGTTTTACTTCAAAAAATGAGTAGTATCGCCGTAAAAAAAATATTTCAATTCAAGTGGTCCAAATCTGAAAAAACACATACCTATTTTAGATATATTCAAAGCAAAAACCTGAGAAACTAAAAATATACAGTAATAGTCTGTACATTTGTGCATATTTCAGTGTTTGAATTTTTCCGTAGCTATCACCGTTCTCCAGTAAATAAATAATAAAGCGGGGCGCGCACTGCCGAACTTAAAGGGGTTGGTACCCGGGGGTGGGGGGGGGGGGTTTGGTCCGGCGGAGTGGATCCTCGACTCTAATTTTTTGTTTTGATGTTGTTAATAAGTTTATACAATAAAATCGCTTTTATCCCAAAATGTATTTTATCCATTACAAACCCTACTAATAGGTACTGTCGTGATAAAACAAAGGGCAGTAACTGATGAAAAGAAAGTTTCGAGTATATTGTGATTTAAATGTTTGTATGTAGCCACTTAACATTATTAGATATTTATATGTAATAAAAAGTAAAATATGTTATTTGAGCACTTGTTATTTAGTATGTAATCAATCCATGCGAGAGTTGTTTATTTAAATAAAAAAGTCACTCACTGCTATTTTCCATTATGTTTATTCTCATTTCCATTATAATATAAGGCAGTGTAATTTTAAGTATAATAGAATTATTGCACAGAAACAAAAAACGCAGACTTATTTTCTTGAAACAAAATTTATATTTTGATCTAAATTTTTTTATTA
Source organism: Agonum fuliginosum (assembly GCA_947534325.1). Lineage (NCBI taxonomy): Eukaryota > Metazoa > Arthropoda > Insecta > Coleoptera > Carabidae > Agonum > Agonum fuliginosum. The sequence goes on from OX384033.1 coordinate 7,806,856, forward strand.
AATATTTTGGCAATAAGAAAGTAAGAAAACATACTGTCTTTTACATTCATAATAATTATATATTTTCAAAAAATGTGACTTAAAGATAGCAGTAAGTGAGTACGAACTAAGATATACTGCTTTTAACAATAACATTGTTGTACAAATTATCATTTACTGGTATATTCCATACTAAAATTTCTCCCAATCGGGTTGGAGATGTTGAGCCAATGTAAGCTTATTATATGTATCACTTACTGCCTATTAGCTTTACATAAAAAAACTGATTTTGCAAATAGTGTCAGGTACTGCCGTTTACCTTATCACGGCACGAAGGTTGTGTTGTGATTTGTGAACAGCCTGTATTTACATTAATGAACACTTACTAAAAATGATGGCGGCATATTTTTTCCTGTATACTCCGTAAACTACTATGGAATAAACCAGAGCCATATTTATAGTAAATATTCCTATAGCATTTTTCCATACAACTGGCCGTTCAAATCCGAAATATTTTTCTATTCTTGAACCAAGGCCCATCACGACTACGCTTTGACAAAAACGTCACTCAATATTTTGTTCAATTCCTGAGAAATTTTAAAAATCTTACTGGCGAAAACTTACTAGGTATATTAGTATTTAAATTAAATAAGAAGGTATTATAATAATGTTTATGCACGGTCATATCATAATTTGACAGCTATATACGAATTTCTTTGATGTTAACGTCACTTTAGAGCCCACGAACTACTTTATAGTGCAGTGCGCTATAAAAAAACGTCAAATTAAGGCGGGAATGTAGCTGTATGAGAAAGAGGTAAAACAGTGCTCTACGGTTTGTATAATATTGAATCTAATACTAACATAAGATCATTGAAATTTTATTACGACAATATTTAATATTCATTGTACAGTGCGACGCATCTATTTTTCCAATTTTTTTCATAGTATTGTTTTAAAAAATGCCGAATAAAGAGAAAAATACTACTTTTACATGTTTAATTTAGGGCATTTTAAATACAAAATCTATTAAAATTCATGCGTCGCACTGTAGGTAACATGTTATACAGTATATAAATAACGCGTTTGATTATTTCTTTTGTCTTATAAATATCATACAAATACAATGCCACTTTTAGAGCGCGTTCGCTATTGCTGCCTTTGTTCGACACACTAAATCTGAATATATCTCTCCTTTTTCTCTACGAAATCGTGGACAGCTACATTCAGGCCTTAATGCAAGCAGTTTAGATTTTCAATTTCCTCATAAAACTACTAATAATCCTATAAATAACCATTTTCTATAATTAGTTGTACCATTTTTTGTTTAAATAACATCATTTTTACTTACATTTAATATAAATTGTCTTGTAAATGTTTAATTCAATAATGACAACTTTGGCAAAGAATTCAGTATTTTTTGGTAATTTGAACAAGTAAATTGTATTAATTAATTAATTAGAAAATATTCAACCGTGCATAAAGTTGGGTATGTACTATGGGCGTAAATTACTTTTATGGCTCTTGACGTGTTTTTAGCCCTCGGATGACGATCGGACTTAAAATCACGTCTCAAACCATAAAAGCTTCCTTACACCCTTAATACATAAATATTATAATTTAACATTTAACTTAATAAAAATAATTTTAAAATATAAATAAATAGAAATAAAGCATTAATTGGTTGAAAATCACGTGTGAGGAATAATTAGTAATATACCTACCTATTAGTATTCAGCATTATTTAGAATAATTGTTTGTTTTTAAATTCTGTTTAATTGTAGTAGGTACTTACAATAAAGCACAATAAATAAAAATAAGAAAAATTCTTAGAAATGCATTATGACGATTTAGTAGAACAATGAACGTTGAATATTTGTAATTTTTTAACAAACACTGCAGCTTGGAACTGAAGTTTCAATTAAAATATGCAACACGCATTTAAATTTAACAACATTTTCTGCAAGCTGTATAAGTTAACTGCATTTTTTGTTTAGTTACAATAATGGAATAATGTGATTAAGCCGTTTCGAAATTGTACAATATGAAATTAAATAATGTATTGTATTAGGTACCTATCAGCATTTATTGTAAAAATACATTGTTGATGAGTGACTTTACAACTTTTAAATACATTTAATATATTTACTTCACAGGAAATCATATTATTAAATGAAAGAAGGTACAGTATTGTAATGCATTTAATGTTTAACATACTAATTCCGAAATTAAAATATTTTTTCGATATTCCAATTTATAAGGATAGTTTACTTAAGGAGAACATTTTTTGTACCACTGGATAGTGGATACTATTCATTTTGAATAAAGAGAGAATTATATTATGAAACTTATAATTTAAAGACAAGTTTAAATTCTGATTCACGGGGAAAAGGTTTCCAGCAAAACGTCCTCGGCAAAATGTTCTCAGTAAAACATTCCCAAACACGAATGTCTCCACGCAAAAGGTTCCCTCGCAATTGATCCCCGGAAAAACATTCCCGGCAAAATTTCTCCAGTAAAATGTCCCCAAACATGAATGTCCTCACACAAAAGGTGCCCTTGCAAATGGACCCTGGCAAAATGTCCCCATGGAAAAGGTCCCCATGCAATTTGTCCCTAAGCAAAACGTCCCCAAACAAATATGTCCGTATACAAAAGGTCCCTATGCAATTCATTTCAATTATGTTGTTTTAATACAATACGCTACTGTAGTGTGATTTAACTGAACTAAATAAATAACCATATACCCTGCTCGATTTTGATAAAAACTCAGAACTCTCAGAACTGAACTAAATAAAGAACCTTATATCCTTTTTCACTCCCACATACTCGGTGTTGGTGGTATAAACTCTGACCTGAACTAATTAAAGAACCTTATACCCTTCTCGAGTCCCACATGCCTACTCGATTTTGATAGAAACTCTTATTGAACTGAACTAAATAAAGAACCTTATATGCTTTTTGACTCCCACATACTTGGTGTTGGTGGCATAAACTCTGACCTGAACTAAATGAAGAGCTTTATACCCTTCTCGAATCCCACATACCTACTCGATTTTGATAGAAACTCTGAGTGAACTGAACTAAATAAAGAATCGAATCCCACATACCTGCTCGATTTTGATAGAAACTGAGAACTCTCAGAACTGAACTAAATAAAGAACCTTATATCCTTTTTCACTCCCACATACTCGGTGTTGGTGGTATAAACTCTGACCTGAACTAAATAAAGAACCTTATATCCTTCTCGAGTCCCACATGCCTACTCGATTTTGATAGAAACTCTTATTGAACTGAACTAAATGAAGAACCTTATATTCTTTTGGACTCCCACATACTTGATGGTATGAACAATGAACTCTGACCTGAACTAAATGAAGTACCTTATACCCTTCTCGAGTCCCACATATCTACTCGATTTTGATAGAAACTCTGAATGAACTGAACTAATTAAACTCTCTCTGAGTTCCACATACTCAGATTTTGTAGAAACTCTAATTTAACTGAACTAAATTAAGAACCTTATACCCTTCTTGAGCCCCTGGTAGAAACTTTGATTGAACTAAATAAAGAACCTAATAGGCAGTGTTGTAATAGATAATAATATTTTTTATCTAGATAAAGGTAACTCACTTTTAATTTATCTAGATAAGATAAAAGATAACCATTGAAAAAATTATCTAGATAATAGATAAAAGATGAATACTTATTAACTAGATAATTATTAGATAATTTATAGATAATATAAATAAATATAAAGGACGTTATTAAGGGAAGCTGGAGAATCAGCAGCATTGCAAGCTTGTGCGTTGTAAGCTTGCACAGTTTGATTACATTTGAATTCGATTAAAATTACAATTGGTTATAATTTTACTAAAATTATTATCTAGATGATAATAAAAAAATCTGCTGTGGCCACCACACGACCTCTCGTCTAATTCTGCTTGTTGTACTAATCTAATAAATAGTTTTACTTACATTTTAATAGTTTCATGTTCATGTAATATGTAAACGATAATGTAAACCAATATGCAAGCAAAAGATGTCAACTGTACTGTCACTGTCATAATAATTCAAATTTTATGTAGAAACAAATTTCATATCATGGACAACAAGATACTGGAATTTCAAAAAATAGAATATTAATTGTACTTTAGTTTATTGTTAAATAATTCCAGATTCAGCAATTTGTATTTATAATTAACTGTACACATAGATAATCACAATTTCTTTTATTTTTAATTGCAAAAATTGTCATAAATAAATAATGTACCAATATATTTAAGGAAAACTTTTCCAAACTTCTAAAAGTACTACTTCCGGTTTGCGGATTTCTACCAAAATCTTATCCGGTGTTAAGATACTTATTAAAACCTTAAATATGAAATTTGGTTATAAACGGTTTGATACTTTTTAAGTTATCGTGGACGAAAAATCGTCGGTTCATACAAACGCACACACACACATACACACACACAGACATCATCGTGAAAATAGTAAATTCGTGTTCTAGAGACCCTGAAACGTTCTTATCCACCAAAAAGTCATACTCGAAAATTTTGACCCATTACAATACCTCTCTTATAGAATATGAGGCGAGAGGTAAAAATTGGTAAAGATAATTTGTAATTTTATCTAGATAAGATAATAGATAAATAAGAAAAAATTATCTTGATAAAATAATAGATAAAAATATATTATCTAGAATCTAGATGATTTATCTAGATAAAATTATCTAGATAAGTTACAACACTGCTAATAGGTATCTTTTATATGAGATCCATATACACGGTTTTTCTTGCGATGAATTTTCCTGATATTAATTTCTTTGTGATGAATTTGCAGGATACCACAAATATGTCCTTTACGAAACTGTAAAAATAAATTGTATAGGGATATACATATATTACCCTTTTCTCTGGGAACACTTTTGCTGGGGTCGTTTTGCTGGGTACGATTTGGTGAACACGTCTTGCGGGAACCAATTGCGAGGGGAAATTTTGCGTAGGAACAGTCGTGTTTGGGGACGTTTTACTGGGGACATTTTACTGGATACATTTTATTGCGAACGTTTTGCTGAGCTCGTTTTGGTGAGGACGTTTTGCCGGGAACCAATTGCGAAGGGATCTTTTGCGTAGGGACATTCGTGTTTGGGGACGTTTTACTGGAGAAATTTTGCTGGGGACGTTTTGCTGGGGACGTTTTGCTGGGGAGATTTTGCTGAGGATGTTTTGGTGAGGATGTTTTGCAGCAGACCAATTGCTAGGGGACCTCTTGCGTAGGGACATTCGTGTTTGCGGACGTTTTACTGGAGACATTTTGCTGAGGACGTTTTGCTGGGGACGTTTTGGTGCGAATGTTTTGCTAGGAACCAATTGCGAGGGGAAATTTTGCGTAGGAACATTCGTGTTTGGGGACGTTTTACTGGGGACATTTTGCCGAGGAAATTTTGCTGGCGACCTTTTATCCGAATACCTAAATTCTATACCCAAAAATATGTAAAATATTAAAAAGTTTCTTGATGTTACATGTAAACTTATTTATCTTAACTATTTATAAAAGTTATATACAAATCAAAAATTCCACTGCATGTAAAAGTAACATTTTTTACAAAGACGCGCAATCGCTTCCATTATCGTGGTCGCACTGACGCAAATAAGGATTCGTCTATTCGACTGTAATTCAACTTTATCTGTGAACCACTTAAAATAATATGTGATAAGAATCAACTCATAAATATAAATTTGTTTGTATAAATAATGTAATAATTCTCAAACGTTGTGGCAACTTCGGTTGCCGGTGGGTTTTAACGGGTGAAGTTAACCAGCTTTAACCTCTCCGTTTAGCTTTCGAACTGCATCTTTAACGACAAAGCTGACATTATTTTCTTCTTCGGGGCATTCTTGATGACCTAGTTGACCATTTTTCGCCAATACTTTCTTGATTATATCCTCGGAGGCTGATTTGCGATCATATGCCAGACCGAGCCACGCGTAGAAATCAATTACTTTTGTGCCATATTGCAGTCCTTGGCCAAATTCTCCAATCCTGTAGTCCCATGGGAACGTATGGTGGAAGTTGTGCCATCCTTCACCAATGGTCACGAAGGCTGCGAAAAGGCTATTCGTTGCTCTTATGTTCCTGAGAAAATTATAATATAATATAATGTTTGAATGTATGTACGAGCCCAGGCTCACATTAATTCGTTTTTTTTTTACAAAAGTTGAAATAAAATTTAAAATAGGAAGTAAAATGTAATATATAATATTTATTATAAACTGCAATACATTTTATAGGTACAATCTCAAATGAAATCAGCAATGGAAATATTATGGAACCGAATAAACAAAAATAGAATAATCGTCATGCAAGGACAATCAACAAATTGTGTGACTGCAGAATATTTGGGACTTTTTTCTCCAAGAATGTATGTATAGGACTTGTATAGATACTATGTCACAACGAACTGAAGCAGTTGTAAAAATAAAGGTGGAGTTAAACTGTGACAAAGTCGTTTATAATAAATTATTAGAGAAAACAATAAAAAGTTGTCAGCTGTATGCTATATTATCCAAGTTATATTTAACTTAAAATTATATTAAAGTTATACTTAAAGATCATTTCACTTTAAATAGAACTTGAATAATAAAGTATACCGAAGAATTGTAAAAGCGCATTTTAAGTCATTAAGACGTTGGAAAAGCGCAGAAATATAATCAGTAAATTTATATAGAATAAGCGCCGATTGATACATTGAATAAGCGCAGATCGTAACATTGAATAAGCGCATAATGTAATCTCTGACGTCACTATCCTAGTTGGACCTTGTCCCCGACTAACGGCTCACTGCAGTCCCAAAGGCGCTCGAGTTATTTTTTAAAGTGCGCCGCAGGCTAACCTAAAACCATTGATCTCTGACGTCACTATCCCTGTTGGACCTTGTCCCCGACTAACGGCTCACTGTAGTCCCAAAGGCGCGAGAGTTATTTTTTAAAGTGCGCCGCAGGCTAACCTAAAACCATTGTGTTTTCAAATGTGCACTTCTGCGTTTATGCAACTACAATTTATGCGCTTTTCCAATGTTGTTTTATGCGCTTTTCCAATGTGATAAGCGAAAACTGATAAAGGCCAAATGCGCCTATTTAACACAGCCAAGTACACAACTGGCAATTATTTTTGTTGTTTGCATTAATTACTATAAACGGCTTTTCCACTGTGTAACTCTACCTTTATCTTTACTAGTCTAGAAGGATAGGAAAAATATGAGCGATGGCTCATTTGACGCGGATTGCAATTCTGAGAAATGTGTCACTTTGATTTTTTTCTGCAAATAAAAATTGCAATTGTTATTAACAAAAAACGAAAGAAAAAAAATGCCATTTTGTTTTTAGATCATAACTCAAAAACTATTCAAGATAGCGAGAATTGCAGAAAAGATCCTTAAACAGGAGAAAATTTCCGATAAAAAAGTCCCAACTCCCGGATCTCTAGCTCTAATATCTATCATGTTAATTTGTTGCTGAAAGTAGGGCTCCGCGCGGCCGTTTCGGGATGAGTACGCCGCTTCTATAGTGGAGTACCGCACCGAAAATAATTTTTTTAAAGCACTAAATATTGATATAAAAATTTGAAAAAATTATGGTGTCATCTCAACACGCAAAAAAAGAAAGTCCCGTTGGAAAAAAAATTTTTAATGAATTTTTCAAAAAGGTAGCCCATTGTTAATTAATTACTTTTCTTCGTACCTTCGCCTTCATTGAAAGCTGGATAGTTGTTTAAATAATCACCCTATTAATTTTTTGTCTCTTGGAGTTCTTTCCATGAGTGGTACCTACTTGATAAGATGATATCATAAAATTATTTGAAATTTGTTTATTTTGTTTATAACGAATTTTGAAAGTTAACAAAAAATGAAAAATCGTAAAATTGTTGTTAAAAATTTTTGTTTTTTCAACTGTATGGTATAGCTGTTTTTATATTTGAAATGAGGATGAAATTATTGTGGGTAAGATTAACGCTATTTGTTTATAAATTGTTTATAAACAAATGGTTTACTTTAATAGTTTTAAAAAAATGCATTCCATTGTTTAGGGTCAATGGTGATTTAAAAAAAAATCCGCGTCAAATGAGCCATCGCTCATATTTTTCCTACCCTTCTAACTATTGTTCACAGAAAACTCACTTCTTGACTAGACTATACAACTGCTTCAATTAGTTGCGACATAGCATCTACAAGTCCTAAATATACTTTCCTGGAGAAAAAAGTTTCAAATATATTGCAGTCTTTTTAACAATTTTTTGATTGTCCTTGCAGGACGATTATTCTAATTTTTTATTATTTGGTTCCATATTGTTTCCATTGCTGATTTCATTTGAGATTGTATTACAAGATACATTACATTTTTTACTTCTATTTTACATTTTATTTCAACTTGTGTACTAAAAAAACGATTTTTTTACTACTTACTTGTTGTATGGTTTGTATCCGTATAAGTGACTCCAACTGTTTAATGTCCACACACAGTGCAACGTAATAGCATATCTTCCCATTACCAAAATGATGATACAAACGGTTAAAGATTCTTTCAAAATAAAATATCCAACAGCTGTAGGAATTATTGTGTGACACAATATAACTAATGGATAGAAGTATCTGAAAAATAATCATATTATTTTGAAGTTGGAAATAACTATGAAATTTATTTTGGAACAGGCCACGGCGTATAAAATAACGGCGTCGGCACATGGGGCCACGGCTTGTAATTGTTATTCCCACCATAAGATCCACGGCGTATAATTTTACCGTCTAAAAGCAGAGACGGCCCACGGTGTCAAAAATCAGGGCGTAGGTATACACATGAGGCCGAGGCGTCGACACATGTATTATCACTTGTTCTGTACTTCTAGAGATCCTTCCACAAACCGAGTGGGATGTGGTATTAAATAAGGGTAGGGCTGTTTTTAGTTCAGTTCAGAGTTTCTATCAAAATCGAATATATGGGACTCGAGAAAGGTATGAATGAGGTTCTTTATTTAGTTCAATTAATTCATAGTTTCTTTTAGTTAGTATACGCCGTGGCCCCATATGTGATTTTAGACATCATGGCTTTCACTGCTTTTAGACACGGTGAAATTATACGCCGTGGATCCTGTGGTGGGGATAGAAACCCCTAATATGTCCCAAATTATTATACAACATTCACTACAAGTCGTATAATTTTGGATAAAAATTAAAATTCATAGGTAACCGTTGAAATAACAAAGATAATTGAATTTCAAGTTGACACTAAAATGCGCTAAAATGCATTGCGTATATGGAGGTTAGCAGTAGATGGACTAAACGGTTAGAAAATATTATCATAACAATCCAACACATGTTTGCAAAACGAATATGATATTCTTTAATATCTCAGGTATTTATTTAAAAAATAAAAACTATGTGTCACCGTAGTTATGATTGAGAAATCGCACGTTAAAGGTTCCAGTCTCAAAAAATATTATATTGCATTTCAGTGTAAATTTTAAATTCAATAATTTTAATGGATATCTATGATTTGTATTTTACATCAAAATCTTCTATTTTTAAGAAATTATTTATCATTATTTGACTGCATTGATTTCAGCTCACACCAAAATCACGCACGCCTATGATCGACGGATAGTGGATGCAATAGAAGTTTTTGTAGAATTGAAATGAGCACTTACTTTTCTGAAAATTGTACAACGGGATCAGCCAATACATCGCTGATATCGATCAGTTTTCCTTTTTCTTTGAGTTCTGGATGACGTTTCATCATGAGCCATCCGCAGTGTGAGAAGAAGAAACCTCTTCTGCTGTTGTGTGGGTCAGCGTCAGTGTCCGAGTACTTGTGGTGGGTCCGGTGGTCTCGAACCCATTGTACCATCCCGTACTACAAATTGATAAACTAAAATCTTTATTTCAATCTGTAAAATCTTTACTAAAAATTCCAGTCTTTGTTATTAGTCTGTAAAAATCTTACAGTCTTTGTTAAAAACAGTACAATCTCGAAAAAATCTGTAAAATCTTTGTAATCTTAGTAAAAAATCGGAAAATCTCGCAAATAATCCTCACAGTCTTCGCAAATAATCCTTAAAATCTATTATTTCAGTGTTTGTCGATTATGAAGGATTTTATATATTTTTTATTATTTTTTCACTCAAGGTCAAATGCCTTATAACTGAAAGTTACATTTTTCAAAGGATTTAAAGCTGCAGGTGTTAAATGTTAAATAATTGTCGGATAACAGAAGCACAGAAACTGTTAAAAACAAAATTAATTTTTTAAATTGTGGCTTTTTTTACCAAATCAAATCGAACGTGCGAAGCCTGACGTCCGGTAATATGAGAAATGAGAATATGATGATACTTAATGCCAATGCCAGTTGTCGAACCACGGTTTCTGATTCGAAAATTTAATTCGTATTCCATCGATATTTTTTTGCAAATAAATAATATAATATTAATTTTCCAAGATTTTTTACCTAACATGATGAAAGTACCTAGATACAAATCAACTTTTCAGCTCCAGGAGGGGCAGGCGTTTTTACAGGCAGGGCAAGGCCCTGCCTGTTCCCCCGCCCTGGCTACGGCCCTGTATGGAGATTACTATTAGTAATAGCGGATTTTAAAAATATAACTATTCTCCTCTCATCTCGATTCAGTTTCAGAGCGGTGCCAAACTGACAAATAGTGGACAAAAAAATTGTTTTAGCGCTCACTATTTAAATAAAATATTGTTCGAAGCAGAGCTAGGACAATTAATCAAGAAAAGGAATTAATTCACAATTCATACCTAAAAAGGAATTACAATTCACAATTCATAATTCACTTAAAAAAGGAATTAATTCACAATTCAAAATGAATTGTAAATTTACAAGCCTTCAATTCACAAGCCCTTTTAGAAAATTAAATGAAAATCGATATTTTTGATTTAAATCAAATAATTTTCAATATGAAGGATAAAATGGATGAAAATGAAATAAATTATAAAAAAAAATATATATATTATTTTCACTAGACAGTAACAGTTTAAAGTAACAATTTGCTATATAGGGAAACTATGCAATTATACACATAATCTTGATTCTCGTTTAAAAACCCAAAATGTACATTGTGTAAAAAAATTCCATTGCCGACCCTGCAATAAACATCTGCCAGTTTTCTTAAGAATAACATAGCAATAAAAGTCTCTTGCTACGGACTTCCAAGATCGCAAGTTTTGTCGCGGAATTGTACATTTTTCAAATGAATTAAGCCCATTTCAATGAATTAATTCATTATAAAGTGAATTAATTCATAGAAAATGAATTAATTCATTTGAAATTGAATTAAGCCCTAAAATAATTCACAATTCCAATTCATTTTTTCGAAAGAGCTTAAGCCTTTTAGAATTAATTCACTCTTTTTAAAAGAGCTTAATTCATTTGAATTAAAATCAAAAAATGAATTGAAATCATTTTTCAATTCATTTTGAATTAATTCATGCCCAGCTTTGGTTCGAAGTTATGTTTTTTTCGTTTAAAATAAAAATGTTATTGCTATTTATTTAGTGTTAGAACAAGTTCAAAATAATAACAACTACCAACTACGAGTATTTAAATAATAAACAAACTGCCAAGGGGTACGCAAACTAAAAAGGTTGAAAACCGCTGTACTACGGTATTATGATCTTAGGGAATTACTCCTTGGATTGAGCTTCATAATATTAAAATACAGGTGTTCCACTGTAAGTATATCAAAATTGCGTAACGAATTTTTTTCTTCTAATATATAGGTAATATAGAATGCATAATACTGAATAAGTTCACGTGAAAAAAATGTCTCAATTGTTATTAGATTACGAAATATCAGCTGGACTGTGGAAACCAAACCACCCCGTATACTGTACGACGTGCTGATCAAAAATTGCATCGTTTATTTCAAGCAAACATATTTTTTGAAACTGGTCGGGTAGGTACCTAGTTATTTTTAATAATTTGTTTCAAATCTTCTACAATGAAAGTAATTGTTTACATGATATCTAATACTAATAAATGTCTAATATTTTGTTATGACGTATGCTACTCCAGTGGTCCAAAAAATGTCTACTTCAAGTAAACTACCCTTAACTATGCGAATTTTAAAAAAATTCTTTTTGTTTAATGATCAGCACGTCGTACAGTATATACCCTTTAATTTTTTGTCTTAAGTTGTAAAACATTCTGTATAAATAGGTACTAAAATTTTACGTACCATTCCGGAACACAGATACCAGAACATAATCCATATTCGGAGTGGCAATTTAGCTTTGTATGTTTTGTGCGCCCATAATCTATGTGATCCAGTTGTAATAGATAAAGTTCCCATCGCTCCATAAAAATATCCTGAAAAACATGAGTTATTTTACAATTAACCAAGATTAAAGTATAATATTACTTGTAGGTACTTCTTTGATAATATGTTAAGTTATTGGATGCAGGCTTATGTATTTTTATATTATTCATTCAATTATTTACATGACGAATATTTAGCTCATTGCTTGTGGCTTTTATCAAAAAATTTATATATTTTAAGATTTAATTTTTACCTCTCGCCTCATATTCTATAAGAGAGGTATTGTAATGGGTCAAAATTTTCGAGTATGAGTTTTTGGTGGATAAGCACGTCTCTAGAATACGTATTTAATATTTCCACAATGATGTCTGTGTGTGTGCATATGTATGGATGTATGGACGTATGTGACGATTTTTCGTCCACGATAACTTAAAAAGTATGAAACCTTTAATAACCAAATTTCATATTTAAGGTTTTAATAAGAATCTTAACACCGGATAAGATTTTGGTAGAAAACTGAAATCCGGAAATAGTACTTTTTCAAACCTGATATAGTTTTCCTTAAATAAATGGGTACATTCTTTATTTATGACCATTTTCCAATTAAAAATAAAAGAAAATATAATTATCTATGGGTACAGATAATTTTAAATACAACTTGCTGAATCTCGTAGTATTTAACAATAAAATAAAGTACAATTAATATTCTCCTTTTTTGAAAATCCAGTGTCTTGTTGTCCATGATCATATGAAATTTGTGTACACTAAATTTGAATTATTATGACAATGACAGTTCAGTTGACATCTCTTGCTAGCATCATTATCGTTTACATATTACATGAACATGAAACTATTAAAATGAAAGTAAAGCTATTTATTAGATTAGTAGAATAAGCAGAATTAGGCGAGAGGTCGTGTGCTAGCCACACCAGATTTTTTGATTTGTTTCAACACATTGAATTTAAATTATTGTGAAAATTAAAGTTGATATAAAATTTGAAGTAAAAAAATAAATGTAACACAATGTATTACATTTATTGTAAGTTAATTTTTGCTGGTATCTCAATAAGGTTTATTTGCAAACCGACGTCATATTGGACTCAGTAAATAGGTATAAGTACTTTATTTTTAATTAAAGTTGATATAAAATTTAAAGCAATAAATAATAAATGTAAAACAATAATAATATTAATTTTCATATTTATCGGAGTTCAATTGAGCAAAATTTATCTACGTACATTTTGTCCATTTAATGCTCAAATAAAAAAACGATTGATATTGTATATTATGTGAATATACTTACCAAACGCAATACAGACAATTTTTTTCTGAAGAATTCCGTAACCAAATATCGTTTGAATCATAGCTATGTTTATAGCTAATATTCCTATGACATTTGTCCATACTACAGGCCGCTCCAATTCCAAATACTTTTCTATTCTTGTGCCAAGACCCATCGTAGTGTTGCTTTCATGAAATCAGAACATGGAATAGCAATTTGTCAAAATGCTAAAAGTATAGACAAATAGTTGCACACAAGTAGTTATTTATTCACTTATTAATTCAATGTATTCTGCAGTGTATGTATAAATGTGTCTCTAAATTAAGTGACTTCGCTGTGACAATGACAATTTGACAAAATTTATCTATATCCAGAGGTGAACCACTTAGCCATTCCTCTGCATACTAAAACATTGGAATGAATAAGTCATCTTTCGGAATATTTCAATATTTGTTTTATTAGTTTCCACTATTACCGGATTTACAGTACAAGATAATTACTTTTTAATTGCCAGGCAATTTACTTCAAAAAAAATTTTTTTTAGAAAGATACTTTAATTTATTGTTGGTGTTTGTGATCTCTTACGATTTGGACAGTTAAAAATAAAATCCATGTAAGTGCGTTAGGTATATTACATAATACAAATTTAGTAACAAATCGATTTTTAATAGAATTACAGTAAATGTTATCCAGCTACAATCTACAATTATATTTATGGAAAGGTTGGCAGTATGAAAGATATTAAAATTTTGACATTAAAATTAATGGATCGATAAAAATAATTTTGTACATCCTATTTAATTTATAAATTTAATTAATACCAGTCTCCTTATTGTTTATCGGACCACTACATTAAAAATATGTTTTTTCGCAACTGTAGAAAAAGTTTAGATTGACGTACGTTATTCAGGCCGCGAATTAAAACATTTTTCTACTAGTATTAAAAATCGGCCTTTTAGACTTCATTTAGTGAACGATTGTAGATCAATGGTACTTTGTAGACCGTTGCTATTAGTGAGGGTCTGAAAATATTTTCAGTTTGCTGCTAATAAAAATCTGTTCCAGTTATCATAAATAATTTATTAAGATTTGGTTAAATTTATATTAATATTACAAATTATTAATCTAAATTCTTTATAAATGTCAAGTTTGTTTATATTTATGTTTTGCTGTATTGTTTTTCTACATTCAAAATTTAAACTGTCGTAGATATAATGATATAGATAAAATTACAAATTTTCTGTTGATTGTTATTGCTTATAAAAATTAATCGTAGAAAAAATGTTGTGTATACTTCTGACTGAAAGTATTTTCGCAAACTTTGACTAGTGCCACAATCTCCAATTGTCTCAATCTGCAAAAGGCTACTTTACAAATAATTATTGTGTACAACAAATTTTGCGGCCGTTGTTATTAGTAACGGCTGCGAAGTTGAATTTCGCGGACATATTTGAATTTGTCAATGTCAGATAGTTTTGGCAATTGTACAAAATTAACAGTCATTTCGCAGTCTAGGTACTAAATAATAATGTATAATACACACTGCACTTACAGTCATTATTTTATTTTTTATGTCCCAACCGTAGAGTTATATCGTCATATTCAGGTTCCGAAATTTGTGGTCAAACTATGTCTTATTATTTTAGAGACATCCTCCTGTGTATAATATGTTGAATAAGCGAAGAAAAAATATTATACAAAAGAATACAATGTTATGTTAATATACATTTTGGAATAATAATATAAGTATTAAACATGTATGCAAGATTACTACAATGAAATAAATAATACAAAATGCATAATATGACTTGTACATATATTTGTAAACATGATTGTTTTAAATTGCGTTGTACCCTGTTCACACGACGGATTTTTCCTAAAAAGTAAAACAAGTGCTAGGAGCTGTCATAAAAATAACTGTCGACACACAACCTTACTAGTACAAAATAATCAAGTCTACTCATTTTGATTGGCTGTCAAATTCAATATTCTGCATTTTTATTGGTCTCTTTTTGACAGATGATGTGAATAATCAAAATAATATTACAATTATTAAAAGTAGTGTTTACAGATTTAGGGAACTTATTTTCTAAGTTGAAAAACGTATACCTACTCCAAATGGTTGGAGCACATTTCTTTGTAGCTTCTTTTCAAAAAGCAAAGTAACAATTTACCCACAAGTGGGTATAATTTTGATCAAAGCCACTAGTCACTAGTGGGCAATCTTTTACTTTGCTTGTTTAAAATCACCATAGTTATGATACTTTCATTAAGAAGTGTTAGATAATAGATATTTATACACCAAGTGAGATACATGAATGTTTATTCAAGAGAAGAAAGTTTCTTCGAGTGAATAAACATTCGTATCTCACGTGGTTTATACAATATTTTATTCAATTTTGACGAAATTATTTCAAATATATGATTTATAAATTTATTTTGACATAACAAGAAAGAAAATCAAAGTAGGTAGTCGTCAGAGGCAAGTTGTCCTTGTTTTTATGTATTTTTGTCGAAATAATGACATCAGAGTGATTTAAAAATGTATTGAGTGATTTAAAAAGTTTTAATTCACTTGTGAATAAATATTTATTTAAAGTTGTTGGAGTTAATAACAGCAGTTTAAAACGTCAAAATTGAATAAAAAAGTTTATAGAAACAAAATTTATATTAAAAATATTGTTACAAGCTATGACAATTTTTGTATTCATATGAGCACGATGCTGTTTACGAGTTTATATAAAAATAGTAAAATTCGCACACAGAAAACAATGCAAACTTTAACATATTTTATTAATTATGTAAAATGAGGTCAGTTATGTGATATTAATCAGTTTTTGTTTAATATTTTAAATACTCTCAATATGCAAAAACTGCAACGGTCAATTTGTGGTACAGGGTGGGCATTGTATTTTTGATATAATTTTTTATTGAAAATGAATAATTTTGATTACAAAAGATAGTTTTAATTATGAAGAGTTTTCAGCCTCTTCGCAAGCTGCTGCTCTTTGCTGTCAATCAATCGCAATAATTTAACATCTGCAAATCGTGAAACGATACGGTTACCAAAAAACGTTCGCAGCGAATGCATTATTTCCCTTGCAGTAGGTCTTGTTGAAACCACATTTCTTCAGTCATGGAGCGGGTAATTTGGATTCCAGTAACAATTATAGTAATTTTTCCAGAATTTTTTTTACATGTTGGATAGGTACAATTTGAAATTCTCATAAATAAAGTATTTTTATTTTTACACAAAAATTAGATTAAACGTGTAGGTACTCTTTGCTTAACCTTGACAAAAATGTTATTTTTGGCAGTATCAATTAACATTGTTTTGTTGTGAAACTTTATAATAATTTAATTAATAATTCTTTGGTAATATTTATTTCTAGACCAAGAACAAAATGAAATATTGTTATTTAATTTTTCGGAGAATTTGTCAAATAATAAATAAGTACCTAATACATCAATACCAAATGAAAAGTGATAGCAACTAAAGTTAATATCGATATTTATCGATATATCGAAATTTTTCCCATCCCTAGTCGTCGCTACTAGGAGACCAAGCTGTGCACCGCACAGTATCGTCAAGGGGGCGGCAAATTTTATGTAGCACTTTTTTTACTATAATTATTTATTATTAACTTTTCCTGTTTTTAAGAGAAAGGGAGTGTACAGGAAGTAACTTTCAATTATAAGGCATTTAATCTTGAATTAAATTAGTCCCTACCGTAACTCAAAACTTTATCGTGTTTGTTTTGGGGTGTTTCAATTATTTTGTTACAGTTTACATCCTTCAAATTATTAATATTTTGGAAAGGGAGTTTAGGGGTCAAATTACAATAATCGTTAATTATTTCTCTTCCAGTGCAAACAACAAAAATCCTTCTTTTTCATACGACAATGAAAACATTTTCTCTTCTACTACTAAAGTTGATAATGTTCGAAAAGTGTTATAACTGAAAATCAGACGAAATATAGTAGGATTTATTTGTATTTGTTATGTAATTATAATAAAGTTTCAAAGTTTATGTCTTGTCCTTCACACATTTTTGTCAATTTTATTGCATCCTCTTTAATTAATATTATCTTTAAGGTTTTATTTTTTTAATGCTTTTATTGCTAATAAATTATAAGCATTACAATCAGTTAAACAATATAATTGACCTGACGAAACGATTTATTTTATCGTTTGACCGTGATATTTTAATTACAAAGAATTTACAAGCCCTTATCAATTATTTCTATTTTAATACTTACTTCAGGGCGTGCCCCGCACAAAAGCGGCTCATCAAGAGGGCGGCAATCTGGGTGAAAATAAAAAATTTATTTTTCTAAAAAAAATGAATTTTAATGTTTGACAATAATTTTCAGAATTCATTGTTTAAAAATTGTTATTATTAATTATGATTCTTACTTTATTTATATTTCTTCGTTGTCTTCAATTTTATTACATCTTCTTTTATCAAAGTAGGTACCTATACGACACGTTATTTTTAATGACCTACATATAACAAATTCAACCTAACGCTATACTAACGATCTCTCTAATAAGATTCCGCAAAAATAGTTGACGTAAGGCCTTGAATTAAAAAAAAAATTCGCCTGCGGCGCTATCTTCTACTGCAAGAGTCAGTACAATATTAATTATTGTGACCGGCAGATTACGCGAATGCTCGGTAAAAATTCAAGTTCCAGCATTATGATGACTTCAATAAAAATTAAGGAAAACTGCTGAAAAAAAAATAAAACTTTGTCTTAGACCCAGTTGTGGATCCAAGGGAGGCGGGGCGATGGCATGATTGCCCAACCTCTTTGTGATAATTTGTTCTTTAAAATTTTTAAAAATCGTTTCCTGACAAATTACAAACAAATAAATTTTCCAATTTTCATTTCATCATTTTTTTATTAATTTTAACTCGTGAAAGAGAGAAGAGGGTAAAATATAATGTAATTTCCCCTCTATGGAAAAACTTAACTTTTAATGAAACAGCCGTTGACCTTGAACTGCGGCGCTATTTCTTATTTTTCTTTAAAAAACACTACCCAAGTACTATTTTTATTAGGATTTCGCCCCCTCCTTTCTAGATCTGTTACTGTTTAAAGCTCATAGAACAAAAAAAGCAAAGAACCTCTAAATGGAAATCTTGGCCGGCTCATTGAATAGTGTCAATTTCTAATAGGGGCGGATTTATGAAATATTGCACACGGGCGGCTAATACCCACGCGGCGGCCCTGTGTAGGGGAGACCGGTGTCAAAAGTAACAGGTGTCAAATGTAAACATTGCAGATTGTAGTCACACGTAAGTTTAAGCAGCACGACGTTATATGCTTTACAACATAATAGGTATAGGTATAGACAGATAACACTCAATGCTGTAGTATACGATGTTGTGAAGGCAAGAAGTATGGTAGCGGTGTGCAGCAGCTATAGGTGGGGAAAGGAGGTGAATAACTGGGTAGAGTGTTGCACATTGCTGATTTCTGGTTTGTTGTATTAGTCTATTTAGGTACTCTAGTTGTAACAGCTGATGGCAAACTGCAACACTTTAAGCAGTTATGAAGGTTATACTCTTCTTCACACCGCTACGCTAGTTCTTTGCTTCACAACAAAGGCTTGCGTTGTTTGTCTATACCTATATATGGTCGAAGTTGTATAGTTATTGTAGTTATTATGTGTTCATCGCTTAAAATAAGATAGCATTTCATTTTATTTCTTTCATAAACACTAGATTTTTTAAAGTGATTTATTAATACAGTAAAGACTTTTTTCTTTGTGAAAATAAAATTATACATTTTGTAAATAACTACTTAGGTATATGTTTATATATTTCTTTAAAAAAACATTGTTATATGTAATTACTTTATTACTACTTATAATTAAAACCGAAACTTATAAAGCTCAGTGAACCGAAAACAGTTATTTTGTGTGATTCGAGTCCCTGTTTAAAATT
Source organism: Agonum fuliginosum (assembly GCA_947534325.1). NCBI lineage: Eukaryota > Metazoa > Arthropoda > Insecta > Coleoptera > Carabidae > Agonum > Agonum fuliginosum. Next base: position 7,826,404 of record OX384033.1, read on the forward strand.
TGACTGTAAAATACTTATTATATTCTAAAAGAAATGATTTTAAATGCGCAGAGAAATTTTTAACGCTATCACAGTCCTTGGTCATATTAGTCTCAAAAGATGCAACTTAGTGTTCTTCAGTATTTAAAAAAATATTGGGTTTGTACTTTAGTTTTTAAAGGAAGTCATAGTACGGACAAAAAAGTCATTTTTGGGATATGTTCCATTGGGCGTCCATATTTTTCTTTATATGCACCTCGTAACAAAAAACTATAACTACGAATAAAAGTATTAACTTTTAAAAAATATAATACAAAATTCTCATAATTGATGCTGAAATGCACATTGCACAATATGACAATGAGATATTATAATGCCAAAATCGAAAATTATTATGTCCTTGTTGAATTTAGGGAGAAAACAAAAATAGTTTTTTATGCCGGACCAAATAAATCCGAAATAAATACAAATTAATTTAACCCCAAACCTAGTCCCATTAGACCCAAGGAACGAAACTATTGGAACACTCGACACATTTTTTAAAATTAATTTTAAAACATGTGTACAGTATTATTACAACCGTCCAACCACTATATCATAAATCTAAAATATTGTAAATATCACATGAAATAAAAAAAACAGTTACATTTTATTACATTATTTTATTGACGAAAACCAAAAATAGTCAAAATAGCGCCTAGTCTCTCCTACGATATTTCAAAACTTGCGGTAATATGGCGCATGCGTGTTTTAGTGAACAGCTCTATTAATTTTGCATATTAACACAAATTATTCTCTAATGACACGCTGGCTACTTAACTAGCTTTAACTTTCCCGTTAAGTTCTTTAACTTCCTCTTTAACTAAATCATCATTATTATCCTGCTCTTCTGGCCATTCTTCGTTGAAACCTAGTTGACCGTTTTTGTCTAAAACTCTCTTGACCATTTCCCTGGACGCAGATTTGCGATCATATGCCAGACCTAACCAGGCGTAGAAGTCGATCAGTTTCGTGCCATATTGCAGTCCTTGGCCATATTCTCCAATCTTGTAGTCCCATGGGAACGTATGGTGGTAGTTGTGCCATCCTTCACCAACGGTCAAGATGGCCGCGATAACGTTATTCGTTGCTCGTATGTTCCTGAGGGAAGAAATAGCGGTTGTAATTATTTATTCTCTCAATTTCTGATTATTATTTAATAGTGTTAACCTTTAAGTGATATCATGGGGTCTTTGAACACCCCGACATAAGTTTTTCTGTACTGCTTCTTTGTTATTAAATGAAATATTTTTCGTTATTCTCCTAGCTCTAAGGATTTTTAGATTTTTAATTTTGAAAAATATGTAGTTTTGTTTTATTCCCGTCTGGGGTGCTGAAACACCCCACGATAGTCTTTACATAAGTAAAATTTTTAGGTGAATTAGCACCAAAATTTGCACAATAAATTAATAAATAAGTTTTTAAGGCAGAACCTGCAAGAGAATATTGCATAGAAATATAAGTAATAATGAATTACTTATTTAAAATCGAAACAAAAACTGACTTAGGTACATGACTTAGAGCCAGTACATAAAGATCATAAGGTCAACTCAGAAAAAGAATATATTGAAGAGCATCAAATATGTAATTCTGGCCAAGAAATTAAAGACAATGCCATGGTAGAGGTGAAGAGGAATCACGGGAAGAACTATGAGACGAAAATTCTGAAAATAAAGGGGAATCACAACCTGACTGGAATTATTTCTATGGGCGAAATCGATACATTTTTGCTAGAGAATGACTAAAAATATACATCTTCAAACATGCTTGTCATTTTTACTTCCTTGTACGGAGTAGTAATCGCGAAAAATTTCGGTTCTCAAATTTTTATTCGAATTTTCAAATTTAAAAATTCTAATTTAAAATTCGAATTTCAAAATTTGTAATTCAACATTCGAGTGTATTGTAAACGGTGTTTTTTAACATTACATATTAGTTCGATTATCGTCATGCTCTCATCAATACAGTGGCACGTTTTGGAGAAAGGGCGAAAACAGGTTTATTAGAACAAGAATGATGGAGTGCGTACCGCACCGTCGAAACTCCACACCGTCGAATCACCACTGTGTCGAATACGTAGTGCATTAAATGTCCACTGCGTCGAATTTACCCCCTCACTTTAACAGAACACTAAATACCCGCTCCGTCGAATCACCACTGTGTCGAATGCTGAGTACATGACATGTCCACTGTGTCGAATTTACCCCCTCTCTTTTACAGTACACTAGAAACCCGCACCGTCGAATCACCACTGTGTCGAATGCACAACATGAAATGTCCACTGTGTCGAATTTACCTCCTCTCTTTCGAAGTGTTCCACACCATCGAAAACCACAGCGTATAAAAACCATACCACCTAATAACCACACGTCCGAAAAACCACAGCGTATAAAAGTTCCCCCACCACAATGTCCAGCTACCCATATACCAATTTTCACACGTCGATTTGCACATTTGTACCCAAACTAATCAATACTAACAAAACCCTAATTGACTCCAACAGATCTCCGTTTTTTTAAAATAAACTAATCAATACTAACAAAACCATAATTGAGTCCAACAGAACTCCGTTTTTTTAAAATAAACTAATCAATACTAACAAAACCCTAATTGAGTCCAACAGAACTCCGTTTTTTTAAATAAACTAATCAATACTAACAAAACCCTAATTGAGCCCAACAGAACTCCGTTTTTTTAAAATAGACCAATCAATACTAACAAAACCCTAATTGAGTCCAACAGAACTCCGTTTTTTTAAATAAACTAATCAATACTAACAAAACCCTAATTGAGCCCAACAGAACTCCGTTTTTTTAAAATAGACCAATCAATACTAACAAAACCCTAATTGAGTCCAACAGAACTCCGTTTTTTTTAAAATAAACTAATCAATACTAACAAAACCCTAATTGAGTCCAACAGAACTCCGTTTTTTTGACATAAACTAATCAATACTAACAAAACCCATAAATTATACGCTGTGGACATTGTGGTGGGGGAACTTTTATACGCTGTGGTTTTTCGGACGTGTGGTTATTAGGTGGTATGGTTTTTATACGCTGTGGTTTTCGGTGGCGTGGAACACTTCGAAAGAGAGGAGGTAAATTCGACACAGTGGACATTTCATGTTGTGCATTCGACACAGTGGTGATTCGACGGTGCGGGTTTCTAGTGTACTGTAAAAGAGAGGGGGTAAATTCGACACAGTGGACATGTCATGTACTCAGCATTCGACACAGTGGTGATTCGACGGAGCGGGTATTTAGTGTTCTGTTAAAGAGAGGGGGTAAATTCGACGCAGTGGACATTTAATGCACTACGTATTCGACACAGTGGTGATTCGACGGTGTGGAGTTTCGACGGTGCGGGATGCTCCGGAATGATGCACCCTACATACGTTTTTGTTTGCCCTTGACGCAGTGTAGTGGTATCTCTATACAATACAATATAGGAAAATAAAATTCACCCATCTGTTAATTGGTTTATTCAATTATTGCTCTGCAGCTTGTTATGAGACTGTTTCTTAATATTCCAATACTTGCGCCTCACAAAGCCCAGGCTCACCCAGATAAAATTTCGAAATGCGAACTTCGAATTTTCATTAATATTCGAACTTCGAATTTTCATTAAAATTCGAAATTCGAACTTCGAATTTTCATTAAAATTCGATATTCGAACTTCGAATTTTTTTTCGAATGAATTTTCGAATTCAATTTTTTTGAAAATCAACAGCACTAATAATAAGTTAAAAGAATTTTTTATATTATTCTACATTTTAGTTATTAAGAAAAGTATGAACAAACAAGGCGTACAAGGAAGTCATGTGATGTCCACGTCAGATTTTTTTATGTGTTACACAACTGATTTTTGTTTTGTTTCAGGGATTAAGTACCATGCCTATTTTAAACGTTTTTCATAAGAAAACCAAGAAAAATATTTTATATTTATTTAAAACGTGTTTTTCAAATAAGAATTTCTACACAATAACAAATAATATTAATTTATTTTTTAAATATTGAATAAAAGTTTATTTTGGCAAAACGCGGCAGATGTAGTACCAAAATCACATATTTAAAATGAGGTGTCGAAACAACCCACCTACCCACCATACATGACTAAAAATACGATATCACTTAAGGGTTAAGTACTATGATGTATGTGTCTCTTCTAAATACATTAGTACCAATTTCCTAGATATTTTCATAGTTTCTTAATCCCTTTAATTAAAAAAATAATATTACATAACTGTAGCACTAATGAAAATAATAACAGAGTACTATTATGTAGGTTTTGATATTTTTCCTTCAGTTGTATTTTATTGAATTAAAATCTCACAAACTAAACAACTTACTTGTTGTATGGTTTGTATCCATAATAATGAGTCCAGCTGTTAAGCAACCACACATGGTGTAACATGATGGCATATCTTCCCAATACCATACCGACGATGCAAACGTCCCAAGTTTCTTGGAAAATATAATATCCAACTAGAGCAGGAACTATTGTGTGACTCAATAAAAGCAAAGGGAAGAAGTATCTGAAACAAAAATCTAAAGATAATACAGAATTTATTTACTTATTTGTTTTGGGATTTGACTGGTCATGTTCCTGTCTAGACAGGCATCGTTAACTAGCGATGGTTTGTCATGTCCATATAAGTACCCACTTGACAAATAAAATTTCAAGAATGTGAACATCCCGGCTTGTTACTTGCTATATTTGCCTATTAACATCTTATTAATAAATATCTTAGCGATTGCTATTGTCTGCCCTTGCCCTTAGTATCATTATCTAAATGACATCCAATTTGGTAATAATATCTCAATTATGCATCCCATGTAATTCTCCGAGATATTTGTATTGAGTAAGTAATTTTATTGTACTCAGAATGTAGCTATAGGATAAATATATAATATAAATAAACATTACTTAAAGTACAAGAATAAGATATTTTATAACATCCCATGGACGATTTATGTCAAATGGGTATATTTGAATTTTGTAACTATTGAAAATGAGAGTTTCAGTTGATAAGGTATTTCTTACTTTTCTGCAAATTGTATAACAGGATCAGCCAATACATCGCTGATATCGATCAGTTTTCCTTTTTCTTTGAGTTCCGGATGACGTTTCATCATGAGCCATCCGCAGTGCGCGTAGAAGAAGCCCCTGCTGACATTGTGCGGGTCAGCGTCAGTGTCCGCGTACTTGTGGTGGGTGCGGTGGTCTCGAACCCATTGTGCCGGACCATACTAAAATATTACAACATCTGTCAAAACATAGTAAATATTTTCTCCACGACCACATACGATAGCAGATTTTATAAAGTTACCTAGCTACGAAAATGACTATTAACATAACAAAGGTTGTTTCACCTCAGTAGACGTGTGTTAATCCATTGAAAATCAACAAACACGATGTTTAATGTGATTTATCCGCAAACATTACAGTAGTACTCATAGCAGTTTTTAATTTGTGAGCATCCGACGATCTTTTTAAATGATATTATTTAGTGTCCGTGGCCGTGCTCTTTATTTAATTGTAATATACTATATTTCAGCAATGGATTGTCAAAATCCTGATGATTTATAATTTATGTGTGTATTTTTGAACAACCAAGAAGTCCAATAAAACTTGACAATATTTAGGAATAGATAATGATTTATCATATTTCACGTACCATTCCGGAACTCAGATACCAATACATAATCCATATTCTGAGTGGCGTCTTTGCCTTATATGTTTTGTGCGCCCATAATCTGTGGGATCCTGTTGTAATGCCCATAGTTCCCATTATTGCGTATAAATATGCTGAAAACAAAACATGAAGTTGGTATAATATGTACTTTTATCTACGACCATTGAATAATACATTCTTTATGTAGATAACTTAAGTAAAATAAACCCCCATAAGACAAACAATTGTATTATGAATTCATAATGCAACACTCATGTATTATGACTAACACAACTGTCATCTGGCTACACACCGAAATGTGAGATTGGGTTAATATATTTTAATAAATAAAAATTTGTAAAGAAATGTTTTATATTTAAAAAATCCAAGATAAAACGTCGAATTTTACTCGCAAATAATGGCTATATATAATTCACTCTCATGATTTACTCGCCTTCAACTCTCGCATAAACTTTTATCCTCTTGAATTATAGCCATTATGTGCTAGTTAAATAATATAAGTACTAATATTGTTTAAAGATCTCAAGAATGTATGAGTTAACTGTTTTGAACGTTTTAAAGGTGCCATCGTGCCATAACAAATAATAATCCGATAATAATCAATCACACGAGTAATTTTTAAAATTACACATTTTTAATTATTTCTGCGAATTGAAGCTTATTTAAAGTTTGGTTATAAAGTTCATTATAATATGAGTTTGAAAGTATAATAATATATTATACAACGACGCTATAATGGATGCTATTATAATATCCATTATAGCGAGTTGTATACTGTACTTTATCTACGACTAACTTATTATGGACAATATTTTAGTAAAATAAATACCAATACGCTAAAATTTTGACATTGCCAAATGTCAATTCTCTATCACCATAGTTACATCATTAAACATTGCAATCATGGTACAAGAAGACAAGGTATGTTCTTGCGCATTCTCTTACTCTCTCATGCTTAGGTAATCTCTCTCGCACCGTGGGCCAGCCGCCGCCATATTAGTTTTTTGTTTACATCTGTCACTGTCACATTCAAAGAACATGAGTTTTATAATCTTCGACACGTAATATGCCATAATAACTGTGGTCATAATCAAGAAGAAATTGTAGTTAGAAAACGTTTTTTTTGTTAATGTACACAAGAATCGCTGAAAATCTTAATTAACATGTTTTACAACATTTGAATAGGAGGCGGGATAAAACTAAGATGGCGTCGGCTGGCCCACATGCGCGAACTGAACGAAAACGCGTCCGCCTGACGAACATACCTTGTCTTCTTGTACCATGATTGCAATGTTTTAAAAAAATAATGTGCACGGAGAAATTGATTCAGGCAGAGTAATTTTCTGATTGGTGCAGAGAAGGGAATACTGACTATTATTCCCTGGTATTATTCCCTGTTGGATTATTACATGGTATTATGTAGCAAACATCACACATTTAATGTTAATGTTATACATTAGTCGTAGATAAAATACATTTAAGTTACAATTTTCTTTTATTTGTTACACCTGTTAGCTTCTGTAAAACGAACTTTATAAAATTGTAATCTTGTCTTTGTGATTAAATTTAAAATACTTACAAAAAATTATTGGGCCATACTTTTTTTCATTTACTCCGTAAACTATTATCGAATAAACCAGAGCTATATTAATACTTAATATTCCTATGGCATTTTTCCATACTACTGGCCGTTCCAATTCCAAATACTTTTCTATTCTTGAACCAAGACCCATCGCAATGCTTTGATAGAATCAGAATGTGGAAAATAATTAGGTATGTATAGTTGCTTTGCTGAAAAGTTATACAAATTATCAAAGGAGATTATTTATGTTATGTTATACAATAAAATATTGCTATAAAGTTATTTGTAGGTATACCTAGGCTGCGAAATTACTGTTTGTCGTCCGAGAGATTTTTGGCGTTAGACTAAATTTTTGGCCAAGGCGAACGCCGAGGCATAAAAATTATCGTAGACACTAAACACAATTCGCAGCCCAGTTATAGGTACACAATATTTTTGTGCAACTGTAGAAACACAAATTGTATTTTTTGTAACAACCTTCAAAAATATCTGACATTGACATGCACAATGCACAATAAATTTACTTCGCAGCCGCTACTAATAGCAACGCAGCCTGAATTGCGGACGTCAATGTCTATTTTTTGACATTTGCGCAAAAAATATGTTTTAATTATTATAACAATTAAAACTGATTACAAGTTATATGAAAATAATAAAATTATCGAAACGAAATGTACCTAACAAATTACTTCTTGCGTTGGGATAGACACTTACCGAAACTAACTAAATGAACATAATCATTTTTACGATTTTTTAACTGAATCTTCAACTGGATTGAATTGAATTCCTTGTCTATTCCATTCCCAGCGAACACATACTTATACAAATAATAGCAAGATAGCAATATTTATGCTGACTGCTACAAGTGCAGTATAATCGCGCATAACTAAAAGTAGAGACAGTAGAGAGTCTACATCTACATACTCAGAGAGTGAACATACGATGTGTGATTTTCTATTGGTGCTGCATTTTGCAACCAAAACGCGGCCGTGTGTTGTTTAACCTTTCTTGGAAATCGGGATATTATAAATTAATATACAAAACTTGATTTGATCTTCTAAAACCGTCAATCTATCAAATTAGAATCAATTCAAACAGGTCCGCAGCCAGAACAAAAATTTAGAGTGAGCAACCCAAATAAGAAATAATTTTGTAGTATAAAAGTTGAACCTGAGTGCAAAAGAAAATGCGCCGCAGGCGTAATTTGTCTTCACTCCATTATTCTTTACATTTGATAATTTTTTCCTGCCATTATCTAAGTATTTCGTGATAAATTGCATTATACCATTAAAATGGACATACAGGACATTAATAGTGATTTATTAAATTAAAATAGTACTTTAGCTGTATATGGTATAATTTAAAAATTTTAATAGAATTTACATTCTTGTAATTGAAAATCTTGTATTATGTACCATGTTCGTGGTATATTTGTTTTTTCGTAAAATTAAAATTATATCAGTGACAGTTGTTGACAAATATATTCGTGAATAAAATGTTTAATATTCATAGTCGTAAGAAAAATAGTGTACATGACTCGCCGGAAAGTGTCTATCGAATGCTCGTGAGATTTCCAAACTCGGCAAGCCTCATGCGTAAACATTCTCACACAATATCATTCACTTTCCTTGCTCATTATGTAACTACTATACTACGTAATGGATATAGCATAGCAATGCTGAACAATACAATAAAACTGGTGACAACATGGTCACGTGACAGAGGGAATTATAGCTTACTAGAAGAAAAATAAACGTTTTTATGACAACTCAATAAATTTATTTTACAGGCGTCACTAATAGTAACGCGGCCGCGAAATGTACCGTACACAAATGTTTTACTTCGTGGCCTGAATTGCGTACGACAGTGTTAACTTTTTTGACAGTTACGCAAGAAATATTCTTGCGGAGAAAACACAATTTTCTTCTCACGAAATAGTGAGGAACGTAGGTTTTCCCTCTCTAGAGAGGAAAGTAAGCAGTGTTACCACCAGTGTTATTTTACGATGAAATATTTTAAAAATTGTAAGTAAATTTATTATTTGATTGAAAATTCTGATTTTATAGTGATATACTGTAAACTATTATTATACAATTATTATGTTTTATACTTTCTTTTTCTACTATTTCACGATTTTACAACTTAAATTTAATTTGGCATATTGGCTGCATTTCGTTGTTTTCAAACGTCATTCTGACAGATGGCAGTTATAACCTAACTTCTAGTTATGTGTTTCTTCTACATTTACTATGTTTTTAAATAATGTCGTGAAAAAAATGTTGTGTCTAACGCGAGAGGAAAGCTCTTTTTCCACTCTTGCCCGATTGTCTCACTCGCTTTGCTCGTGACACAAATTTCGAGCTCGAGTGGGAAAAAGAAGCGCTTTCCTCTCTAGTTGTACAAATAACTATTTAATTGTAATGAAAATCAATAAAATAATAATATTCACTATTTTTGAGCAAATAAAAAATTGTATACTTACTTCATGCGATTGTGAAATTAAGATGTGAATATAAAAAATAGCTTAAAAATAAAAAAATTTAAATAAATTTCCCGCACTCTATTTTTACCTCTCATTTAATATATTTTAAAGTTTTTATGTAACACATCAAAAAAATAAAATAATAGTAACAGTTATGTAAATTCTAGAGATTCTTTACATCAACAAAAACTTAAATCTTTGTACCTACTTTTTATGAACAAATAATGCAGGTTCTACAAAAGTCGGAAACAAATTAAATCAACATTTAATTTTAAGATAATTTCTGCAAGCTGTATTACTAAATTGCGTTTTGTTTAGTTACAATATTACGTTTGTAAACAGTAATATAATCTGTGGAAAAATGAAATAAAAGAATGTATTATTTGGGTATCAGCATGTTGCTGAAAACGTATATTGTTGCTTAATGACTTAACAATATTTGGTTTTATTTATTAAAGTACATTAAGACTTAATTTTGTAGAGTGAAATATATGAAAAGCAATGTTACTTCGTAGTGGAAAGAAAATTTCTGAAATTCACCTTCACTTGCGTCTTCCTCAAGAGGTGATTATCCTACGAAGTCATATAAAAAATAAAAACATTCAATAACCTTGATGGCTAAATTTCTTAAATTTTCATTTTTTAATCCAATTAACAATCCTGCCAAAATAATCATTCAATCAAAGTTAATGATAATAATAATTATTAATAGTATCTGAGAATTTGTTCCTTTTACGAAGTAAAAAGGAAGTAGATATTGTAATCTCGAAAAATTTCGGTTCTCGGATTTTGACGGAAATATCCGTTTTGACCTTTTCTGAATCCATTTTATAACTAGTTTCGTCGTGACGTCTGTACATACGGACGGACGTATGTATGTCGCGTAACTCAAATACGGTTTGACATAGAAAGTTGAAATTTTCTATTTAGGACTGTTATAGCATCTAGTTGTGTACCTCCTATTTTTGGTCGCGATAGTCCGTGCCAAAGGGGCACTATTTGGTATTTTTCGCATTATTCAAAAACGGCACGTCGTAGAAAGTTGAAATTTTGTATTTGAGACTCATGTTGCATCTAGTTGATCACCTCATATTTTTGATTGCGATCGTCAGTGCCGAAAGGGCACTTTACTCTAGATATTTTTTGGTATTTTCCGCATAAATCAAATTCGGTTATTATATTTTTATATTATTCTACATTTCAGTTATTAAGAAAAGTATGAACAGTTTAATGGAAGGAAGACATGTAGCTTGCGAGGCATACCTATTTTTCATTAAGATAATTCTAATCCTTCATAAAGTAAGCTATAAACAAAAATTGTTATTTGTATACCTAGGCTGCGAAATGTTTGTTTAGGGTCCGACAGAATTTTTGGTCTAGGCGAAGGCCGATGCTTAAAAATTCTCGAGGACACCAAACACATTTCACAGACGAGTTATAAACAAAAATTTTAGTGCAACTGCAATGCATATAATTAAGAACACACATTTTTTGTAACAACTGTCAAAAATATCTGACATTGACATGCACAACTCAATACTTCTCAGTCGTTATTAATAGCAACGCGGCCGCGAAATGTATCGTACACAATTGTTTTACTTCGCAGCCTGAATTGCGGACGTAAAAGTCAACAATAGTTATTTGTATCACAAGGCCAGAAACTGACCTTTTGCAAGAGCGAGTATTTTTGACACGCCGAGCCACAGGCGAGGCTTGCAAATTACGAGCACTAGCATAACAGTTTCTGGACGTGTAATACACCATATTTTATGTGCCGATTTCATTACAAAAATATAAAATAATTATACATAACCTAAAAAATTGTTCACTGAATACTTGCATTTGAGCTTAAAATATATTTATTTCAGTTTCTAATAACGATTTACGTCTAAAATTTGTCAGAATTTTGTTAATTCTTGTTTAAAAAATATTCAACGCATAAAATTGACATCTGCTTGACAACTGTAGTTATGTCAAGATGCCAACCTATAACTTCCGGTTGTTTGCCGGCCTAGGCTGGCAACAAAGAGTTTCTTGCGGATTTTGAGATATGGAAAACTAGCGATGCCGACCGGAGGCAAATAAAAACAATTTTTGGCATTCTGAAGTGTTGTCAGCAAAGGAAAAAATCTGCTGTGGCCACCACAGTACTTTCCCGACTATAAGTTTTATTAATTTGCTTTTATAAATGCTTTAATTTTATATTTTATTTAGCAAAATTAGAAAAAAAAATCTGACGTGGCCATCACACAACCTTCCGCCATATTTAGACTTTAAACAGAAATGTATACGTACAATCCGGTGCCCATTTAAAATATACAAATAAAAACCTAAAATATTGAAACACAGAAATTTGCATCATCTGAATAAAAAGATTCATTCACAGGAAAACTCTTCTGTGCTGAAGCCATCCTCCGTTCAATTACTACATTTAATATCTTACTTATGACATATAGCACTAGTATGTCAACTTGTCACCCATCTCACCTGTCAATATTTTTTACACAGAAACAAAATTCAGTCGAACATGGATTACAAGATTTCAACGTTTTATTTGATAAATTTATTTTTTTTAATTTTACTGCAGTTCTTTGATGCTACCAGATAAAGACAATTTTTTTATAACGTAAGTTGCAAATAACTTTGCCTCTTATTCTTATTACAAATAAATACTATATTTATCCAAATTTATATAAATTTTTGACAATTAATCTTTTCAATCTTCAAAAAATATCACTTCCGGTGAAAATATTTGTACCAAAATCTAATGGGTTCTTCCAATTTATATACAAATGTTAAATACCAAATATCAAAATTTTTGGGTAATTTGTATTTGAGTTATCCGACTGACAGAAATCCGGCCCTGACCACATACACACACACACACACACACACACACACACACACACACACACACACACACACACACACACACACACACACACACACACACACACAAACACACACACACACACACACACACACACACACACACACACACACACACACATACACACACATACACACACACACACACACACACACACACACACACACACACACACACACACACACACACACACACACACACACACACACACACACACACACACATACATACATACAGACATCATCGGGAAACTATCAAAAATGAGTTGTAAGGACCCTAATTCGTGCTCATCCACTAAAAACTCACTACCCGATTTTTTGCATGATTCCAATACCTTCCTTTACAGGTAAGCGGAAGGTAAAAAATTATCGAAATTTTTAAGTTGATACTAACCACACTCCAGACGTCAAGGCACTGCTCTGTGATCTTTGCACTTCGGGTGTCAATGAATAACTGTCCAAGAAATACACATCGATCGTTTTAAATAGGGTTGTGTAATTGTCTAGATAGAATGAAATTTATTGGAAAAGATTGATTACGATAACGATGAATTTGAAGTTTAATTACTGTGTTAATTTCTACATGATCTTACCCAATGCCGCTGACATAATTAAGGTATGATGAGTAAAGTTGTTAAACATTTTGCATACTAAATCAGAAACTGAAGTTCAGGGTTTGTTTTCTCTTATTTAGCAAGAGCTATTCTTACTTTGCACTAATTTTTTCAGATGAAATCGATTCAAGTCAAAGACAATCGGGCAAGAGTGGAAAAAGAGCTTTCCTCTCGCGTTAGACACAACATTTTTTTCACGACATTATTTAAAAATTAGAAGAACAATAACATACATCACACGAAGACGATGCTAAATACTTACGTACGTATTGACGCTAAACAAAACGTGTTCGTACCTACGAAAATATAAGCTGGTTTGGCCAATTCTACTAACTCAAGTAGAAAACATCCTTATTTTTTGTGTTAAATTTTGATATAAACCATTAATTCAAAAACAACATGTGCATTCAAATAAAGCTTATAGGGTCAATGTTATTATCGTGAGTAGAAATAATGCTAATAATAATAACTGTAATAGTAACAAATTGTAGCTTTATGTAGTAGGATTGATTAATTAAAAGAGTCTACATATTATTTCTGTTTTGTGAGTAATATTATGTAGTCCACTATAATATTACAAGCTCGTATGTTTTTCAGTCAAATTTATTTCCTAATTGTAGACGCACGAGGCTTGCCGAGAGTTATGTAGATACTGACACTATTTTTCTCACGACCAAAAATATTAATCATTTTATTCATGAATATACAGGCTGGTTTGGTTTCCAGTGTCCAGCTGATATTTCGTAAATTAATGATAATTGCGAATTTTTTTATGTGAACTTATTCAGTACCTATTATAATTATATTCTTTATTGTAGCAAGAAAAAATTATTTTTCTTAATGCACTTTTGATGTGTATTTTATTTTCTTTTTTTAATGAGAACATATATTTATTATTCGTAAAGACCATATTTTTTTAAATTTAAAAACGTTTAAATTTTTTATTTTTTGATTTAATTTATCACCAAAAAATCAATTCAAAACTCTTAAAATATCGAAATAATTATTAAAATAAATTATAAAAGAAAGAAGTTTGCGAAAATTTGTCTTCTTTTTCTCTTTTTACCTCTCACTACTCATATCTGATAAGAGAGGTATTGAAATCATGATAAAATTTCAATAGTGAGTTTTCAATGGATAAGCACGTTTTGGGGTCCCTAGAACACGATTTTGATAATTTCGCGATGATGATGATGATGACGCGTGTGCGATACGATAACTCAAATACCACCAAATAAAAAAAAATGAAATTTTGTATATAATATTCTGACACCCTAGATTAGATCTGATTAGATTTTGGTGTTGATCGTGCAACTGGAAGTGGTAGTTTCTTGAAGATCTTAAGAGTTTTTCTGGAATATTGTCACAGCTCAAGGTTTCATTCGCAAAATAGAAGAGATGTTTTTAATACTTTAAACAATGAGATTTATTGGACATATAAGAAATAATTAAAGAAAATAATAATAAAACAGAATATATACAATTAAAGTTGTGAATAAAAAATAGAAACAAATAACGGAATACCAACAATGCACAAATATAATAATAAAGTTACTTACACCTAACAACAAACATTTCGATCAGTGGCTCTTTCTAAATGACTACATATTCGGTTAACTCCATCTCTGGTTAACCCTTACTCCGGTTAACTACATTTCGCACTGACTGACTTACACTAACCTGACTAACACTGCCTGACTCCTACTAACTGACTCTCGAATCACACTAACTCTAAGACTCTAACTGCCTCAATGATATTCAATAGCCCTTTGTAAACTAGTTGTAACCACCCCTCCAAATGACGATTTGCAAGGTGAAATTTCTAATTCACTTTCCAAATTCTTTTATCTGTCCTTGAAAATCATCACCTGGGGTTGCTGACCGAAGCATGATCATTAAAACCCTATTAATAATACATTCGCAAATATGCTTGCTATGTAAGTACACAAAAATAAGTCAAGAATACATGCTTCAAGATTTCATTGTGACTAGCACTGTATATTTATTATGTACAGCTAATATGAAATAATAGTTATTTGTTTAACTAGGCAAAACAATATTAGATTTGCTGACGCGGCTATGAATCTAGCTTAGGCAGCAAATCAGTTTTTTTGCCATGTTAAACACATTATTTTTTCGGCGATTGTTATTAATTAATATCAATTTAGTGATTATTTTAAATATATTGACAGGTATCGCAATCAAATTATGTTGCTATGTGTATACATGTTGACAGTTGCTATGAAAAAACAAAATAGGTTAGGTATGTTGATGAATTTTATAAATGTCAAATTTGTTGATTCACCATAGTAACAATTACTTTTGCTGCCTAGGCTTTTTTTACTATTTTTGATGCCTAGGCAGCAAAAGTGACACTTTGCTGACTGTCAACTGTCAAAAAAGAGCACTTTTATGTCAATCGCCGAAAAAATTATTATTATTATTATTAATATCCTCAAAATTTATGAATTAATATGAATTTTTTTAATATCATTGTATACCAACTAAATGTCACTGTCTACAAATTGTATTTAAAACGTTGTTTCTATCTAGCACCATTTTCCAATTACAAGAAGTTAAAAATTCTACTTTGTTACAATTTTGATTTATCTGCCTACCTGTGAAAACAAAAAATACAATATTTGAGTGTTATGTCATATAAATTTAGACTTTTTGTGTTTTTCTTGTGTATCACGAAAAAAATAATGTCTTCATTTTATTTCTAAAAGCGCTCCGATTTCGTCTGTCACTTGTAAACAATTAATCTGAGAAAAATTTCTAAAATACAAAATTTGTAGGAAATTTTATTCTATACAAGTGTATTCAAATACTTTTGACGAAAAGCTAATCCTTCGAGGTAAAACTTGTCAAAAACTGAAAAAGGGCGAAAATTTTGTTGTTTTTACCTCTCGCCACTCATATCTGTAAGAGAGGTATTAATTGTAATCATGCTAAAATTTCGATAGTGAGTTTTCAATGGATAAGCACGTTTTGAGGTCCCTACAACACGATTTTGATAATTTCGCGATGATGATGATGTGTGTGTGTGTGTGTGTGTGTGTGTGTGTGTGTGTGTGTGTGTGTGTGTGTGTGTGTGTGTGTGTGTGTGTGTGTGTGTGTGTGTGTGTGTGTGTGTGTGTGTGTGTGTGTGTGTGTGTGTGTGTGTGTGTGTGTGTGTGTGTGTGTGTGTGTGTGTGTGTGTGTGTGTGTGTGTGTGTGTGTGTGTGTGTGTGTGTGTGTGTGTGTGTGTGTGTGTGTGTGTGTGTGTGTGTGTGTGTGTGTGTGTGTGTGTGTGTGTGTGTGTGTGTGTGTGTGTGTGTGTGTGTGTGTGTGTGTGTGTGTGTGTGTGTGTGTGTGTGTGTGTGTGTGTGTGTGTGTGTGTGTGTGTGTGTGTGTGTGTGTGTGTGTGTGTGTGTGTGTGTGTGTGTGTGTGTGTGTGTGTGTGTGTGTGTGTGTGTGTGTGTGTGTGTGTGTGTGTGTGTGTGTGTGTGTGTGTGTGTGTGTGTGTGTGTGTGTGTGTGTGTGTGTGTGTGTGTGTGTGTGTGTGTGTGTGTGTGTGTGTGTGTGTGTGTGTGTGTGTGTGTGTGTGTGTGTGTGTGTGTGTGTGTGTGTGTGTGTGTGTGTGTGTGTGTGTGTGTGTGTGTGTGTGTGTGTGTGTGTGTGTGTGTGTGTGTGTGTGTGTGTGTGTGTGTGTGTGTGTGTGTGTGTGTGTGTGTGTGTGTGTGTGTGTGTGTGTGTGTGTGTGTGTGTGTGTGTGTGTGTGTGTGTGTGTGTGTGTGTGTGTGTGTGTGTGTGTGTGTGTGTGTGTGTGTGTGTGTGTGTGTGTGTGTGTGTTGGAGGTACGATAACTCAAATATCACTGAATAAAAAAATTTGAAATTTTGTATATAATATTCTGACACCCTAGATTAGATCTGATTAGATTTTGGTATTGATCGTGCAACCGGAAGTGGTAGTTTCTTGAAGATCTGAAGAGTTTTTTTGGAATATCCTCAAAATTTATGAATTAATAGGAATTTTTTTTATAACATTGTATACTAAATGTTACTGTCTACAATATGTATTCAAAACGTTGTTTCTATCTAGCACCATTTTCCAATTACAAGAAGTTAAATATTCAACAAATTTGTTATAATTTTGAATTATCTGCCTACCTATGGAAACAAAAAATAAAATATTTGAGTGTTAATGTCATAAATTTTTGACTTTTTGGCAAATTGAAATGGAAAATATGAAATGTCATTTAGTATTTATAAGGTGATAATAAACTTTAATAATATTATAAATACTACAATTCCCGAATTCCCTTCTAGTACAATGGTATATTTGTGAGTAAGTACCTTCATACACACTTAGTAAAATAGTAGAGTATATGGCGAGAGGTCATGTGTTGGCCACATCGGATTTTTTTGATTTGTGACAATGATCCGGAGGACTGCCTGGAACGAAACCTTAAATTTTTCATAAGGCCACCGTCATATAGAACATACCAAAACATTATAACTACCCCATTTGATGCAAGGTAGAATGTTTAAATTTACTGAACTAAAGCAGAAAATATAAAATGCGAAGTTGACGCTACTTACCTGTCTGTCCAAATTCGTAACCATGAATATGAAAGATCCTATGTTTCACGTTAAATAAAACTCACGGTAATAGTTATTTATGTATCAAGCGTATCATGATGATGTTTATACTTTATGCTCATTCGAGGGCGTCATGTTTACAAGAGCCAAGAGCCTGTAAATCAGCCGGGGGCTATTATAAACATCAATGATCCTATCTATAGGCGAAAAAAGTCGAAGTGGCTGACCTGTGGTGGCAGAAAAATAAGCTGTGAGTGTAGAATTTTTCAAGATTTATTTTCATTTCCATCAACAATTTATTATTTTAATATTTCATCGCCATTTAAATAAAACGTCATGAAGATAGTCTTGAATTAAATAAAACACATACATTACCGTACGATATTATAAAACGATGGTTAGGTAAGGTTAGGTTAGGTTATCCCACACTCGAAGCACGCCGGTGCTGCCTCCTACAGTCAGCTTTTTTCGCATATTGTGGGTTGTCTATGCTTGAAATGGGTAACTTGAGAGTGTGTATGTAAATGTTATAGTGCGTATGAATCAAATACGTCATAGCAATAGACCCGTGATACTTTATAAACAAAATTATGGATGTAAAGTTCAAACTTTTAAAATAATTTTTACTCCAATACTCATAAATAGTCCCATATATTTTATCTATGAAATAAAATCATCAATTTTTTTAACATCCCCATTGGCCGGTTCAGCCCTCTTCTGTATTTTATTTAGTTAACTTTATCTTTTCCGTTCTCTCAGAGAGTTAAATTCTTTATCTACTATGCTATTGATTTCCGCTTCTGGTATTTCTTCGTTCTTTGCCAGGTTGCCGTTTTTCTCTAATACTCTTTTGACCATATCGGCTGGGACTGTTTTAAGATCGTATGCCAGACCTAACCAAGCGTACAATTCAATCAAACGTGCGCCACCCTGGTATCCTTGACCATACTCTCCAATCCTGTAGTCCCAGGGGAACGTGTGGTGGAAGTTGTGCCACCCTTCGCCTAGAGTCAAGATGGCTGCGAGTTCGTTATTTACTGCTTTTATATTCCTGGGGAAAAAGAACGTGACAATTAATAATTAGCCAGGATTTTGTCAAAGGGGAAAGAGTGTAAATTGAAATGGACTAATTGTAAGAAGATACAAAAAATCTGCTGTGGCCAGCACAAAACCTCCCGCCATACCCTACTCTTTACTACTATACAAATACAGGTGTCTCTGTACTTCGGGAAAAAATTAAAGGGTATATACTATAAGACGTACTGATCATGGAACAAAACGAATTTTTTTAAAATTCGCAAAATAATTTGCATGGTATTGAAAGGAAACATTTTGTTAGCCACTGGTTGATAGCTATTTTTAATGATTTTATTTAAATCTACTAATAATACAAGTGGTAATTGTTTACACAACGCCAAATAAATGTCTGATGTTGTGTAATTAAAATTTATGTTTCAGTGGTTCTAAAAATGTTCATTTCAAGTAAACCACCTTTAATTTTGCGAATTTAAAAAAATTATTTTTGTTTCATGATCAGTACGTCTTACAGTATATACACTTTAATTTTTTCCCCGAAGTACAGAGACACCTGTATATAGGCACTGAAGGTTCATACTCTAAATTATAAACAATAAAATTCTTCACATTCAACTGCTGTAATAATTCTCTTATCCCACTTGTAATATAACTAACTATTGTATCACATTATACGGTGAGTTTTATTTAACGTGAAACATGGGATCTTTCATATCCATGGTTACGAATTTGACAGCAATGTATTAGAGCGTTTCATTTAAAATAGAACATAGCAAATAAAATGATATTTTATTAATACATATTATGTATGTATTTCTAATCATTTTAGATGTGAAAAAAGTTGCAAGAAATATAAACATTTAATAGATATTTTTTCAGAATACGATTTATAACAAATTCTCAAATACACGAAATAAATCAGATAGATATTTGTCTGAGGCTAACATCTGCATTATACCAACGTATCATTTGCACCTTTTCTTCAATTGTATACCTTATTTTCAACAACACAACCCTAATTGACAGATAATATTTTCTTGAAAATGACAGCCTATGTTCTATTTTAAATGAATCGCTCTAATACATTGCTTTCAAATTCGTAACCATGGATATGAAAGGTCCCATGTTTCACGTTAAATAAAACTCACGGTATAAAATTTTCTAATAATAGTCGAGTAATTTGTTAAATAAATTTAAAAATCGCATGCGCGCTAGCCAATCAAATTGAGTATTTAACAAGAACGGCGCGAAACATACCAATTAGATAAATAGAGACAACATGTAGGTACTCATAGAACATAGGCCGTCAGCGCGGGTACTTGAAATGGCGGGGATTTGTGAGCTAGCAGCGCTGAGCGATAAATCCCCCTTACCGTGATTAGTTTTTTAAAGATTTTAATCTTTAATTATTTCCTACAGAAATATGTGATGCATTAAAATGGTGAATAATGATTAATTTCAAAAATAGAAACAAAAATTATTGGTTACCAACTCATGCTGTAAGTACTAAAAAGTTTAATCAAAATAAGCGATTATCAATGTTCGATAATTAAAATAATTGATTATCGTTGATCAAAGAATCGAATATCAATATACGATAATCGATTTTTTATTTTCGAATATCGATTAATCGAAAAAATCAATTATTTCTCATAATCGATAATCGATTACCTACGAAAAGTCAAAATCGCACAGCCCTATCTTAAATCCGTTGTACGTGCTTTAAAAGTTGTGGTTATATCATAAAGTATACTTACATAGGTACTACTTCTATTTTTATTTTTTCGTCGATGTTTATTGTATAGTATAGATAGTACTTTTTCGATCTTTGATCACTTACTTGTTGTATGGTTTGTAACCATGGTAGTGGGCCAAACTGTTGATACAACCTATGAAGTGTAGCACAAGGGCAAATCTGCCCATCACCAGAGCAACGATGCAAACGCTCCAAGGTAAATTCAAAACATAATGTCCAAATGTTGCAGGAATTATTATGAAATTTAGTATATACAACGGAATGAAATACCTGAAAGAAAAATTATAATATATAAAAATTTCTGTAGTTTCACAATTGGACTACTTGCATGGTATTGAAAATGAGGTTTCTATTACTATGTACCACGCTATGTACCTAATGTAAGGTCGAAAACATAATGTAAAAATATGAATTTTATATAAAAATTATTATGTTTTTTAGAAAAAATGGGAAAACAAATTTTATGTGACGTCAATATCTTGAACAGGAGGAGGGAAGGGTATTAAGAATGTAATCTGTGACTGGCCATTTTAGCTTATCGCACGAGCGTTCACTGGTTGGGTCGGTACTATGGTACTTTCAGAGCCAGTCATTGGTTCCAACTGTCTCCGGCGTCACTATTAATATTCAATTTTAAATATTTTTTTTGGGCTTGCTGCGTACAAATTTTGTCAAAATAAAAAATACGTGTTCTAAGTTTTAATTTCTTCTTTAAAAATATTTAATAAAAAAGGTCTTCAAGTAGCCCATTGTTATTATTTCATATATACCATCATCAGATTTGTACTATAAATAATTGGTGCTATTTTTACAAAAAGCACTTATTAGGTATTGAGTTTTTTTATAAACCCAACTGACTTATAATAATTCGATAATAGGCTTATTTTAAAATAGAAAAGTTCTCATTTTTTGATAAAAAATTTTAATTGAAAGATACTGAATAAAGGCTAAAATTAGATTTCAAAATACGAGGAGATATCTACATCTTGAAATTTTTATGGAGATTTTGATACGTCATAATATATTTATATAAATATATTATATTGTCATATATTATACCATTAGTGACTATGATTTTGCCGACAATTTTTGCCGTCTGGTCAATAGTGCTTGTTGCGTCGAAAATAAACACGAGTGCTACGCACTCGTGTTTATTTTCTAAAGCAACAAGCAGGAGTGACCAGACGGCAAAAATTACCAAAAAATCATAGTCACGTGTGGTATTCGGCTTGACAATTTCTCGAATTATTTTATTTATTCCAAAAAAAGTAATGTAGGTATTTTTAAAACAATAATCAACTGACATAATATCTAAGCAATGCTTTGCGGCAATTATCACTAGTGAAAATTGTCAGTGTAATTTTCACTAGTGAAAATTGTCACTGTAGTTCGTCTGTGATTAGTACAATTCAGCAAAATACTGTGTTTTGATTGGATGAAAAACTATGAGTGGAATTGTTACGATTATAAAAATGTCGGTATTTTGATTGTCAGGATGTTGAACTAAGTAGGAAATTTTAAAGCACAATGCTTACTTTTCTGAGAATTGTACAACAGGATCTGCCATAACATCGCTGACATCGATGAGTTTCTGCTTTTCTTTGACTTGAGGGTGAGGCTCCATCATGAGCCATCCGCAATGTGAGAAGAAGAATCCTCTGGTAGCGTTATGGGGATCGGCGTCAGTGTCCGCGTACTTGTGGTGGGTGCGATGCTCTCGGGCCCATCGTACCGCCCCGTACTGAAATAAGTAGATATCAAAAATCTACTTCCTACTTCCTCGACCATAAATTTTATTTTTATGGCATGTTGCACTGCTTGGTAATGGATTGAGTCCACGATTTTTTTGCACCTGGTAGTCAAAGTTTGACATTTTTTGACATCAAAAACATTTTTTTCTCAGGGAAGTGGCAGGGGAGAAATTAACTTGGCGTCAGATTAACTTGCATGCCCTTAAGGTGGTTGCGCAGTCAAATTATAGGTTTTGTCGAACGCTCTGTATTACTTTAATAAACAAAGATTTAAATTATATATCTGAATAAATAAACTGAACACTTTCTGAATTTTGTATTCCAGAAAATTAAATTTCAAATGGATCAACACCAGCCGTCAAAATATCGAAAAACAAAATGCAGTTTTCCCCATAAAAATGGTTTAAACAATAAGATTTTTTAAACAAATAAGACGTTTTCGGAAAGCTTGAAGTTGCCCGCTTTTTGCTCTAATGCCACTTTTTTGAATTTTTATGTAGGATTGTATTAAAATACACATGAAATATTCACAAAATTGAACATGTTTAGCCATGCACATAAAAAAATTGAAGTAAAAACTAAAAAAAACTGGCATTAGAGCAAAGAGGGAGCATCCTTAAACTTTTCAAAAATATCTTAGTTAATTCGAAAATTTCAATTCTTACTTTAATTTTAATGGGAAAACTAAACATACTTTTCACCATTTTAACGGCTAGAAGCTAACCACCTTAAAGAGGAAACTTAAAACGTGTTAGAACTTGAAGATTCATCCATTTTCGACCAAATTCAACCGAGTTATGGCGGTCTAAAAATTCAGAATTTTTAGTGCATTATCAAGTGGTGCGTTTATCAGTAGAGTTAATCGGGCGATTATGTAGGCCGGATCAGATAATTTAGTTTAGTCCGGGCCGTGTTCCACGGAACACCCGGAATATCAGTAGTTACGCCACTGCGGCAAGAAGTCTAGCACCGGCAAAAGTTACGTTTAACCATTTACAAGGCAAAAACGATTATTTGCTGATTGTTATGAAGTATTAGTTAAAGATTTTTGTTGTCTTTAACCATTTAGCTACACAACTATTGCGACATGAGATTACGTACCATTCCGGAAGCCGTGGACCAAAACATAATCCATATTTTGAGTGGCAATTTGGCCTTATACGTTTTGTGTGTCCATAATCTGTGGAATCCTGTTGAAATGGATATACCACCCATCAGTCCATATAGAAATCCTGAAAAATTTATTATATCTTTATAACTGAAGCTTATCCTGAATATTATGGTGTTGTTTTTAAAAATGAATTCTGGTTTCAAATAATTAGAGACTTTGTAGCACGGAGTTCCATTGTAAAATTAAATTATTTTTTTTTCAAAATAGGTTGAGGTTAACACATTGCACATGCTACTTTTGTATTTCTTCATAAGTAATCTAATGACTTTATTGGTAAAATTACGAATAGAGTGAAAAAGTCGTTACGTTTGTTTGGAAACTTTTATGCTGGTTGCATATGCCTTGCCTACACAACACGTAGGATGGCAGGATATCGTTTGATATAGTAGGTATGTCAAAATGAGATAAGTATATAATTTTTTGTTTGGAAACATTTATGCAAGTAGCATATTTTGTGTTACTTTCAAGAAACTTTTACGAAAATTTTTTCTCGTGTGAACTGGACATCATGTTGAATTAAATTGTTTAAAATAGTATGAGTATGAAATATGCAAATACTCATTCATTAGTACCGAAAACCGAAAATACTCGAATATCAATAATTTTCAGATACATTTACTCGAATATTTCTTTCAAAAATTTTTAAACCCAATCAAATTACAGTATTTTTTAAATTTCGAGCCTAAACAATCAAGTGTCAGTCAGTACGTGCACAAGTACAACACAAGAAACAAATCATTATTTATTAAAATTACAGTCTGTAACTAAAATGTAGAATAATATAAAAAAATCTGACGTGGCCACCACAAGACCTCCCGCCATACCTACTTTATTCTTTTAACTTATTATACAAATATATTAATATTAATATAAGTACTACTACTACTGCTACTATACTCACAAATATATTTTAGTCATTTTATTTAAACTGCAGAAGAAGATATTATAAAGCATATTTTACTATTGTCACTGTCATGTCAAAATCATTTAAATTTTACGTAGTAACGGTAGTAACAAATGTTAATCGATCATGGACTACAAGATACCGAAATACTAAATTATAAATATATACCTACTTTAATTATTCTTAAATGATACCAGATACAAAAATATTTGTAAAATACCGATTGTAGGTAATAATCACATAATCTTTCATTTAAAATTAAAAAATTGTCTTAAATTAAATATTTATCGAAATAGGTACAGTATTATTCCAATATACATTATACTTTTTATCAAAAAATTAAAAAATTGCCTTAGAAAAAGTGTCAATGTCATTGATCTGACGTTTATGTGACAGATAAAATATTCATTATTTTACATTTAAAATATCGAATTTTCCTCGAGAAATACGAGTATTCTACCAATATACCACTCGTGCCGTGCATAACAAATACATCAGAATATGTGTTCGAGTGCACGAATGTGCAATTCAGGTATTTGTCATGCACTTATTGTGACATAACTATTGAGTATTACCCAGTTCTCTGTTCGACATTTGCTTCCACGTGAAAAATATTAATAAGTGGAGAATCGGCTCAGTTATTATTAATTAATTTTATACTTACCGAAAAGTGCAGTTGCATACATTCTTCTATACGCTACGTAAATTGCTAGCGAATAAATCATAGCTAAATTAATAGCAGCTATTCCGATAATATTTGTCCATACTAAGGGCTGTCGAAACCCGAAATATTTCTCTATTCTTGCACCAAGGCCCATCGTGGTGTTGCTTTGATGGAGTCAGAATGAAACTAAACAATTTTTTTAAATATGAAATTTGTACGTCATTTACTAAATTTTCATATTACCTACGTAAAACTTTCAGAAGTCTATCTATTGATTATTATATTCAAATCAGTTTGTTAGAGTTTTGTTTCTGGAGGTATTTGTTTCCCGTGCAATGAATTAATACATTATTAGTTGGTACTCTAATTTATTAGAGTCCTTCATCGGGTTGGGTACCCGCGAGTTACCCGCAGTGCGGGTCGGTTCTAGAATACTTTTGCGGGTACTGGGTCGGGTTCGGATATAACAAAATAAAAATACGCGAGTTGCGGGTATAAGAAAAAAATCTGGTGTGGCCAACATACGACCTCTCGCCTAATTCTGCTTATTCAACAATTCAACTAATTTAATAAATAGTTTTACTTAAATTTTAATACTTTCATGTTCATGTAATATGTAAACGATAATATAAACCAAGATGCAAGCAAAAGATGTCAACTGTACTGTCACTGTCATAAGAATTTAAATTTTGTGTACTGGAATTAAAAAAATAGAATATTAATTCTAATTGTACTTTATTTTATTGTTAAATACTACCAGATTCAGCAAATTGTATTTAAACTTAACTGTACCCATAGATAATTATATTTTCTTATATTTTTAATTGTAAAAATTGTCATAAATAAATAATGTACCAATTTATTTAAGGAAAACTATATCAAGTTTCAATAAGTACTATTTCCGGTTTGCGAATTTCTACCAAAATCTGATCCGGTGTTAAGATCCTTATTAAAACTTTAAATATGAAAATTGGTTATTAAAGGTTTCATACTTTAAGTTAAGTTGTCGTCACATACATCCATACATACTTACATACGCATACACACACAGACATCATCGTGAAAATATTAAATTCGTATTCTAGAGACCCTGAAACGTGATTATCCACAAAAAACTCAAACTCGAAAATTTTGGCCCATTACAATGCTTCTCTCATAGAATATGAGGTGAGAGGTAAAAATATGCGTATTCAAATTTGAGATACCAATTTTACTTTGAATGGGATGAAGAAAAATTTTTGCGCATGAAATAAATAGAAAAAAAAACATTATATTTCACATGCCTTAAAAAGTGTTTGTAACTTTTAATTATAAGGCATTCGACCTTGAAAAAATTTCCTGCGGCGCATTTTTCCTCATTTCCATTACGGCTGGATAATAGGCAAAATTTAAATTTACGCTCATATTAAATCTCCTGTATATTTTTACACAAATCGTACCAACATTTTGTAATTTTTTATTATGAAAGGGTAAATATAGACCTATATTACAGTTCAAATTCCAAAGTCTAACTTTAACCATCAAGTGATAAAAAATATTAAATATGTTCATTTTTTAAATGTTATTATTTTCAGCAAATAACTTTTGCAGTCAAATACGAGTACATCTTCTGTCGAAAATCTTATATTCGACGTTTTACAAATTTATTTTAAATTATGATTTAATACTTGACAAATCATCGCATGCCAGAGTGATGAATATGCATTTAATAGAAAATGCACAGAAATCAGAAATACCGCGCTTACAAGTGACCTCTCATGCTACTCGTGAACTCGTGTATGCATAAGGATTATGATAATCTAATAATGCATTATGTAATGTTGACAATGTCAAGGGTACGTGATGGTGTGATATAGTTATGCTTTCTTATTCTATTTGAATAGTACTGTCTTACAATGTTTCATGTTTGCTGTACGAGGAGTTGAACAGTAAACCGGTTGGTTTGCAATTCCTACTATGTACTGAATTGAGCATTCGTGCACGCAAATCGTTCGTGCGCGTAAAATGATCAATTCAGTACGCGGCTTGAGATTTTTATTAATCATGCACTTCATTTTTTATAAACTTTATTTTCTTACGAACAAGTTATAAAAATTACATTCATATCAATCTTAAAACAATATAATTACTTATCTTATAAATCTATTCTATTTTACAAATAATAATAATAATAACAAATAATAACTATCAGAGGCAAACTGGCAACGACTCGACGAATTAATAGTAAAA
This sequence comes from Agonum fuliginosum, assembly GCA_947534325.1. Lineage (NCBI taxonomy): Eukaryota > Metazoa > Arthropoda > Insecta > Coleoptera > Carabidae > Agonum > Agonum fuliginosum. Next base: position 7,853,783 of record OX384033.1, read on the forward strand.
TAAGAAAATGCATCGAAGGTGAAATATTTTTGTCTTGAAAACCCTTACTTTACACAACATTTTGAAAATTGGTAGTACCAGTACCGAGTGGGAATAACAGAAAAAGCAGAATTGATGAAAACGGATGAAAAGGTTAAATAATTATGTCTAATATTTTTGGGGTTCGATTAAATTTGAATGATAGATTTAGTAAAAAGGGCGAGTTAAGCGTTTAAAAATGAAAACACAAAAGCTAAGATTTCCTACTATAATACCGATCCAGCCTTTATCTAGCTTTAACTTTCCCATTTTTCATATTATGTATATTAAAGTACTTAAATTCTTTAATTACATTGCTATTGATTTCCCCTTCTGGTATTTCTTCATTCTTGGCCAGGTTACCATTTTTCTCTAATACTCTTTTGACCATATCGGCCGGAGCTGTTTTCAGATCGTATGCCAGACCTAACCAAGCGTACAATTCAATCAAACGTGCGCCAACCTGCCATCCTTGACCATATTCTCCAATCCTGTAGTCCCAGGGAAACACGTGGTGGAAGTTGTGCCACGCTTCACCCCATGTGAAGAAGGCTGCGAGTTTGTTATTTACTGCCATAATATTTCTGGGAAAAAAGAGCATCATTATTACCAGGGTTTTTGTCAAAAAGCGAGAGTCTAGGGCTGCGAAAAAACATAGATCTGACCGAAAGATCGATCGATCGATCAATAAGATTACAGGTAATCATTTAATCGATCAGATATATTAATTTCTTTGATCAGTCGGATTTGGATGATATATCAGATTTGATTGATCGATAATAAAATAATTTTTTTTGTCACTAAACCATGAATATCTTACCATACAAGTCTCTAATTTTTGTAATTAAGACATACATAAAAATTTATGAATACTACTTTATTTACAGCTAATAGCTACAAAAATTTATTAATTACATTACCAGGCCTTCAATATTTAATGCAGGTAGATTAAAAGTAGATCGATCTTATCAATTTAATCGATTTGATCGATCAGATCAGTTAAATCGTTGAAATCGATCTGATCAATCGATCACAAATGATATCGATCGAGCAAATTTTAAATTGAAGATCGATCAAACATTTTGATGACACAGCCCTATTCTGCACAACTGTATCAAAATATATTAGTTATTAGTGACTTTCTCGTAATTAGTTTCTGAAGACACGCAAAAATATTTGTTTCTAGAAAATTATAAGATGGTGTATGGCACATTTCATGTGTCAAACAATTAATTTTGATTGAACAAATTTTTATTTTATAACACATTGGCGCTTTTCTCTATTTTACCGCCCAAGAGTGTAATAGACCAGTCGGGAAATCTGAAATTCGCTCTATTTCTAACGTCTAGGTGCATTTTATGTAACATTTTGGTAACATGAGTTTCTAGACTAATTTGACCCCGCTGAATTCTAATCTGCCCGTTACCAAGCCGAATTTTGCATGCAACACCCGGAATCCAAGATGGAGTCCGTTTTTGAATCTTTACGTGAAACAAGTAAATATTATTGTATTTTTGTTGTATATATCGTAAGTTGATTATTATATATAGGTATATATATATATATATATATATATATATATATATATATATATATATATATATATATATATCGTAAGTTGAATAAATTGTTTGGTATATTCTTTGGACAGTTAACTTCCGGTTTCTTTGGCCGCCATCTTGAATATTACACTTGAATGTCAAAACTGTGTGATTCAATGAAATCAGAGACACCGAAAACCTAGAAAAAGACTCATCATTCTCAAAAATACAACAATAGTTACGTGTTTTACGTGAAGATTCAAAAAACGGCCGCCATCTTGGATTCCGGGTGTTGCATGCAAAATTCGGCTTGGTAACGGGCAGATTCGAATTCAGCGGGGTCAAATTAGTCTAGAAACTCATGTTACCAAAATGTTACATAAAATGCACCTAGAAGTGCGAATTTCGGATTTCCCGACTGGTCTATTATACAACATATAAAAATTTGAAGAAAGTTGGGGGCCTGCGTTTAGAGATATAAACACAAAAATGAACCGAAGGCAAAATTAATTTTGGTTGAAGGCCAAATACCTTTAAATTGAATATTGAAGAATGATGATCTGATTTTTTTAAAATTTTATGATGAACATTCAACAGGATTAAATCCTAATTACAGAATAGTAGAATTAAGTAAGTTGTTCATGTAGCTCCCTGAAATCGTAGTGTATATTTCAAGAACGGCGTATAAATATTTTGTTTTTATTAAATATAAACGATAGAAACACTACTAAGATATGTCTACAGGGTTGCAGTGTTTGCTCCAGTAAATAGAATTGCTTTGTATTCATTTGTTAACACTTGAACAAGTTACTAGCACCGTGTAACGTTAAGTTAACCACTGGCCTACTATGTATTTTGATTTTTCTTAACGTGGTGCAGAAATTTAAAGTTTATATTCTCAATTCACAAAGAACAACTTACTTGTTGTATGGTTTGTAGCCATCGTAATGGGCCCAGCTGTTGACCAGCCACACTATGTGTAACATGATGGCGTATCTTGTCATCCCCATACCAACGATGCAAACGATCCAAGGTTCATTTAATACATAATGTCCAAATAATGTAGGAATTATTAAGAAATTTATTAATAAGCACGGAGTGAAATACCTGAAATATATATATATATATATATATATATATATATATATATATATATATATATATGTTTTTAATAAATATTTGCAATACTTTTAAAGTCCGTCCCAAACTTCTTTGCCGTGACGTCATTATTTTATTTTCAAGAATAACTAAAGAATATATTGTCTTACTCTTTCTATCTTATTACAGTCATATATTTAGTTGAAACACGTATGTCATTCGAAATTTGCGAAGTGTTGATACTGTTACGTGAAGTTTTGTTCTTTGTTTTTATTATGAAGTAGAAAAAGAAAGAAATAGAAAACGTATAATAATTATATTGTTGATATACCAGCAATTATAACTTGTTATTTGAGTAGGCTGTTTTTCATGTTGTTTTATGAAATACATTGTATTGTAAATTTTGAAACTGTCAAACAAATAAAAACTATTTTCACTGTGATTAAATAATTTAACATAGGTATATCGTTGTTTCATGCATACATTAGCTGTTTGCATATAGATATTTATAATATTATTTATAAATATGCCCGGCAAACGCACTAATAAACAAAAAATTCAGATTGTCTTGAATTTGTACCAATATTTTACTGCTAAAAAGAAAAAGTAGAATTACTAATTCCCGTGTCAGCTGTTCTAGAGGTATTTATTTATTATTAAATTTATATAGTTATTCCAAATATTCACATAATATAGTTTAAAAATATTTGATATCAAAATATAACTTTCCCGCCATAATTTCAAATTGATTCATACGAACTACAGGTATGACGTAACGGCAAAGAAGTTTGGGACGGACTATACAAGATATATGGCACATGGGTGGGAAAGGTAGTATAAGTCAAAAAATTCACTTTTTGGGAAACTGAGTTTAAAGTTTCTCATACTCGCAAATTTTTTCAGTGTCATTTTTTAGTAGTATAAAACAAATTATTAGGTATCATTGTTCTTTTTTTGTTTTCTTGTCATTTTCATTGCACTTCATGCATTTAATAAAACATAAAAATATTATAAACTATTGTTGCTAACTTTAGAATGGTTTATTCAAATATCAATTTTATTGACATGACTGTGTAGCATTTTTCAAGAGCTATCATTTTATATTAGTGAAAGAGTTTTCTTGGCTGGAAGGTTGATAAATCAAAACAACAGCTTTCTTGGGTATCAGCCACCAATATATTTGAGAACTACTCTCAACGTTTCGGCCCTAACAGGGACATCCTCAGGAGGGTGGTGTCAACAATTATTGTTTGTGGTACATGTTAAAATTCATTAAAAAATTTAATAAATAATAAATTAAAACAAACTTAAAATAGAGACATACATCGAAAAATACCAAGTCGTCAGAAAAAACGTTACCAAAGTTTTAAGTTGTTTTCATTATTTATTATTTATTTAATTTTTTAATGAATTTTAACATGTACCACAAAAAATTATTGTTGACACCACCTTCCTGAGGATGGCCCTGGTGAGGCCGAAACGTTGAGTGTAGTTCCCAAATATATTAGTGGCTGATACCCAAGAAAGCTGTTGTTTTGATTTATCATTTTATATGCCACAAAGGGTATATTGCCATTTAATATTTTAAAATTGAGAGTGGTGGGGGTGAGATGGGTGATTTAAAAAAAAAAGTAAAATATGTCCCCTTAGATGTAAAACATATAGCCTATGACAAACCCTTTCCAAGTTATTAAGGATGGATCGTCCTAAGCGCTACCCTGTATAAGTATACTTATACCCCCTTTTCACTTTAGAAAATTTAATTTACTTTTTTGTGAAAAGGGAAATATGTGTACATAATCCCATATTCACAAAACAATTTCATGAAAGTAAATGATTAAGTATACTTGGTTCTTTATTCACAATAAATTATCATATTTCAACTTCAAAACAAAATACAAGTATACTTATACTGGTTTTCCAAAATAAAACAGGAAATTTTGATGTTATATCTCTTTTCGCAACGACATTACTGTAAGTGATAACGGAGTAAACTTATCCCTTCGCACAGCTGTGAAAAATGACTTAAAATATACTTTAGAGGGGTTAACTCAAATTTATTTTTTTTTGACTTATAAACCCTTTTCCCACCCATGTGCCTTATATTTTTTTAGTTCATCTATATTACGGTTCTTATTTTCTACTAAAAAATTTGTTTTTAATTTATATGTCTGCTGTAAACATTTTTAATTTGAAGTTTAAACCCACGTGGAACATTTTTTCTTTATGAGGAAAAGATTACTCGACTAGATCAATTAATAAAAGTAGAGAAGTTCTTCGAGAATGCAGTCAATTTATTAAAATACAATAACACATCACCCTGAAGAGGACTTAATTGAAGTCGAAACGTTGGTGTGTTATTGTATTTTAATAAATTGACTTAATTCTCCAAGAACTTCTCTACTTTTTTTTTTTTTTTTAATTCGTTAAATACCAAAATAACAATCAAGCTATAGAACACTATTGTTAAAACGAAATTAGAGGTAGGGATGGACAACAAAACATTTTACAGGCCCTAACACTAGAAATTTAGTAAAGTTGTAATTCTTACTTTTCTGCAAATTGCACAACGGGATCTGCCATAACATCGCTGACATCGATGAGTTTGCCTTTCTCTTTGACTTCTGGGTGACGCTTCATCATGAGCCATCCGCAGTGTGAGAAGAAGAATCCTCTGTTAGCGTTGTGCGGATCTGCGTCGGTATCCGCGTACTTGTGGTGGGTGCGATGGTCTCTAGCCCATTGTACTACGCCATACTGAAATATTACAAATACTTTACCGTAGAAAACTTCGATTATATGCTGTCACGAATATGAATAATCTGTTATTCACGGACAGGAACCCGAACCATAACGAAACCGTAACCGAAAACCGCACCAATATTTAACATTTCATGTAGATACCATTTGAAAATGATTAAGAATAAACAAAATATTCTAATTTCCAATACGCTTGGAAAAGACAATTAATTAAACAAAATATATTGAAAATGTAAATGTATTCAGTTGACTTCCTAAATTATAATAATATACACTCGGCAATAAAAACGCACCACTTGAAAATGCAGCAAAAATTCCGAATTTTTAGACCGCCGTAACTCGGTTGAATTTGGTTGAAAATGGATGAATCTTCGAGTTCTGACAAAATTGAAGTTTAAAATAATTTTATTGCCTAGGCACTAAAAGTGACACTTCACAGACTCATCTGGCAATAAAAAAAGTATGTAGGTGAGGTACCTATTTTTTGTTCTATCAATTTTGTATATTACAATCTTTCGCATTATATTAACTAATAAAGAAAATTTGTATGTTTTTTCAGGTCAAAATGTGAAATTTCCTGGTTATGTTAATTTTACATTTGATCTAATCAAATAGTAATTGTTTTCAAATTTTTCAATTCATGTGTTTTACAATTTTGATTGTTGAACAATTATTCTGCAGTTTTATTGTTTTGTGCTTGCATTTTAAACAGGAATATTAAATTCAATTTTGAATTTCAAATTTGTATAATAAAATTCTGAATTATTAATTCGAAAACATTCGAATTATACCAATTATCTAAGTCAGTAGCGTAACAATGCGATATTCAGCTGTGTTGCAATGTAAAAAAATTCTCAAAAAAACGTTATTAGCTAAAATTGTTGTTCTTGAATTTAGAGACGACACTAACAATGTTTTGAGCAATTGTCAAAAAAAGTTGACATTAACGTCCGCAATAATTCAGGCCGCGATGTAAAACATTTGTGTACGATACATTTCGCGGTTGCGTTGTTATTTTATTAGTAACGGCTGCGAAATATATTGAGTTGCGCAATGTACATGTCAATGTCAGATATTTTTGACAGTTACAAAAAATCGAGCAAAAAATTGTGTGTGTTTCACAAAAATATTGTGTATAACTCGTCTGCGAAATGTGTTTAGTGTGCTCGAGAATTATTAAGCCTCGACCAAGGATTCTGTCAGACGCTAAACAGACATTTCGCAGCCTAGGTATACAAATAACTATTTTGAACACTTGGCGTCATTTTATTAGCATGACATCAAATCACATAGGTACAAATTTTGTCTCTAGGTTCGCATTCTTATTGAAACATTTAATAAATATCCCATTCAGCGAACCAGAAAGAAAAGGACTTTCCCGGTTTTTTGTTTTACAAATGGAAAAGCTCACATTATCTACTAAATTTAATAATAAAGATTATTTAAATATTGAAGTTTATCTAATATTTATTGGGTTTTAATAAGGTGATAGGTAATAAGTGATAACTCTTCCTAAGAGATCTCCTGATCTCCATTTGGTGACAGTTGGAAGCTGTCAAATAGACATTAAAGAACTACGCTTCGTGTATGGTTATATTTAGAGACTCATCAAGTCAAGTAGCTTGGCGTTTTTGTGAATTACTTGACTTGAAAATCAAGTTTTTTAAAAATTCATTACTTGACTTCACTTTATTATCTATCGTTACTATTTGACTTGAATATCAAGTAATTTCAAACTACTTGATATAACGAACAAGTTTGTTAAAAACTGCGCAATTCAGTTGAATAGTAAATCAAAACAAAATGAGGTATCCCCTGAGCTAATTTGAACGATTTTGTATCTACACCAACACTGTATTTTCTTGCATAGGTATTATTTTTTTGTAAAAAATTTTCATATTTTAATTTGGTTTTGTAAATAATACTCTATACTGCGAGGCTTATTATTATATATTGATATCTATGATATAAATGCAATGCAAGATTTGAAGAATTACTTAATTCATCTCCTTCTTGTTAACTGCTTCATTTTTAAGTACCTATCAAGTAGGTACTTGAGATATTACTTGATTTTCAAGTTACTTGAAATTTAAGTGTACCTACTTGACTTTTGACTTGGCTTTCGTGACTTTCGGAATCTATTACTTGACTTGAACTTGACTTAATTTCGAGTCAAGTCAAGTCAAGTAGCTTGAAAATCAAGTCAAGTAGTGAAACCCTTTATATTTATCAATATTATCTAAGTATTAAAAAAAATACAGAGAATTAGTCAAATACCACAGTCTGTCACAGTGTACGTATTGCCAAATTTCGTACATAATACTTATGTCTATCTGACAGCTTCTGAAGCATTCTCTACAGGAAGAATATACACGTAAAAAGCACTTTACACGCATACACCTCATCGACACATGGTTGCACATTTTAACAAAAACAAATTTTTATATGGTAGATAAGGGATAAAACTTCGTTCTATTAGTGCCATTTTTTCTGTTTTGTACCGAAGTTTTAGTTTATAAAATAAAGAAAACTACAAAAATTCACATTTTTTACCTCTAATTTTCTCGAAATCGGAAAGTTTTTTCTAAAAAATAAACTTTAAACTACATGATTCAAGTTTAAAATATCAAGTTCTGTGAAATATAAAGAAAAATCTGTAGGTGCTTCTAAACGCCTGCAAGCGGTTGAAAGTAATTAATTTCGACCGTTGAACGTGCTGAAAAAAAAATTTGCACTAATAGAACGAAGTTTTATCCCTTATCTACCATATAAAAATTTGTTTTTGTTATAAAATGTGCAACCATGTGTCGATGAGGTGTATGAGTGTAAAATGATTTAACGTGTACATTCTTCCTGTACAGAATGCTCTTAATCGAGAAATTGTATTTACATGTTTTATTTTTAATTTATTGCTTTTTTGTCGAATGTCTCCGGACCCTGTGGAGTCTCCGGTCTCCGGGCCGTGTTTGACGGAACACCCGGAACACCGCGGTAATTGCGCCACTGATCTAAGATCTAAGTCCAATTATGCTTATGCATTTGGTAGCTATTAAAAGGAAGTGTGTGTGAAATTTACTTGCTTACACTTATTACATACCTAATTATACGATGTGCATATGCTTGACGGTTGTGTTAACATGGCTATCTTGAATATGTATAAAACAACTTGCAATACTTTGTTAATTAATTTGTAAAAATTATTAAAAGTCGAGTTTTACATAAATTTTACAGTCAATTGGTTAGGTTACGTTCTATAAGTTATTTTATCATTAATTTAGTACTGCATTTATCGGTGTATTATGCCTGTTTTACATTATCCATTTTTCGGCTAGAAACTAGAACTAGATTTTAGAAACTTTTTCTGTCTAGAATCACATCCAAGTTTTGCATTAGTTTCTTGATCAGTCAGTAATCAATATGTTACCAACACCAAATTTTGAAACCTTAATTTTGACTTTTTGTTATTAATTAAAAATGTTAATGGAAAATGTAAATAAAATAAATAAATCAATAATTAAACTTTGTGGAATATATAGGTGCAATATGAAGAAGTCAAGAAACCGAAGTCGCTTCTGGTTGTCGATTGTTGATGTCGATATATGTACAGAAGGTTGGCAATGCAAAATGCGCGTTTACTGCACAGGTCTAGTATGAAACTTGGATGGAAATAGGACCGGAGCTATTTTTTAAGTCGGACAAAGACATTTCTAGTATGAAACTTGGATGGAGATTTTTGTGTTTCATTTTATCATATTTTGCATTCTAAAATCTAGTATGAAACTTGTCAAAGCTTCTAGCCTCAAAAAGTATAATGTAAAACAGGTTTTATGATTCTTGTATAATTTTTTAAATAATTTTGACAGCCGTTTAAAAATTATAAAGCTAATAGAGACATTGGTAAATGTTGAACAGTGAAGCAAATTGTCTAGGTCATTTGTTTGCGAAATTTAATGACAAAAACACGTACCATTCCTGAGGCCATATACCAAAACATGAGCCATATTCTGAGTGGCAATTTTGCCTTATACGTTCTGTGCGTCCATAGTCTGTGGGCTCCTGTTGTTACGGCTAAACCAGACATCACTCCATATAGATATGCTGAAAAATTTACAGTAGGTATATTTTCTACGCCTGCTTCTGAAAGTTCATGTTTTTACATTGTTTTTAATGTTGAAAGCAGCTGTTTGTCGCAAGTGTGTTGCAAAGTACCTAAGTGTGCGACAAAATACTTTGTCGCAGACTTTTGGGCACTTTGCAACACAGTTTTGCTGTTTTTTTAATGTTCATTGTTTTCGCAACAACATTGATATTTCACAAAATGGTTAATGGTTATTTTTCTATTTTTTTACTTCCTTGTTTTACAGGAGGAGAAAAAATAGTGTGTATTGTATAACACGTATTGAAAATATTTTGTCGAACTTAAACGATTGCAACCCTCCCTTCGCTCGAGCTTCAATTTTCGTTCGCGTTCGACAAAACTTTATTTTCAAAACTTGTTATACAAATAACTATTTTCTACGAAAGTGCGAATTCACATGTTTTCAGATATTAAAATTGATGGTGATAGGCTTTTGAAATATTGAGTGATGAAAATAATTTCCACACTCATTTTGTTCACTGAGTACATTTTTCATACCTAAATCACTTTATTTGTTATAAACTCTGTAATAAGTATTCAAATTGACAATTTTCACGTAATTTAAGACATTTTTTTTGCTAAATTAGAAGTTGTGCAGTTACTGGAAGGTCAAAGCTGTGAGAATATTTTTGATTTCAGAGACAAAAGTTTAGATTCACAGTTGCCGTAAAATATCCGACGTGGTCTACAAATAATCTCACTTTCACTATCTCTTCTGCTTTCTGCATGAAATTTCATTATTTTTATCATAAATCACACCATAAATGCAAAATTACAAAAAATTACTGGCAGTTCTTAGATATTGTTATTGTTTTCAACTATGACAGCAAGCCTATACCTGATTTGTTCTTCGTAAAACTGTTAATATTGTATTTCCAATTTTTAAAATTAATTTTGAATATTTCTCACTTTCGTAGAAAAATAGTATGTAACACACTTGCGGAAAGGGTCATTGAAAAACTCGTATGATAGGAAAACTCGCTGACGCTCGTGCTCCAACTGTCATACTAGTTTTTCAATGATGCCCTTTCCACACTTGTATTACAAAACCGGGTGTAACACCATACATGTATACATAGGCGATTAGCATTGCATTTCACATTTACGCAGATTACTGCTCCCCATTTCCACGTAGGAAAATGATAAAGGTGTCAATCGAAAGGTAAAATTATTTCTCACCAGATGCAAGTTGTAATTTCGTTCTAAATTTTTTTTAAAGAACAATGTTAGGAATTTTAAATTCGATATTTTCAAATCGAATCTTGCATTGCTATGGTTACTTGGTACAACATATTTTCAAATTTTGACAGAGGTGTCAGATTTGTTTTGTGTGGGAAAACTCCCTGTATTTTTAATTTAACAAAAATTACAACAATAGCAGTGATCAACAAATGCCAATTATGTCACCCAATTTTTTAAATTAAAATTACAGGTGTATCTATCTGGACCACAGTAGATTTGTCGTTTCCTAGGTCAGTATATATATATATATATATATATATATATATATATATATATATATATATATATGTATACTTACCTAAAAATGCGCTGAGAAACTTTCTTTCATATACGAAGTAAACTACGAACGAATAAACAAAAGCTAGGTTAAGAGCAGCAATTCCGATGATATTCCTCCATACTAAGGGCTGTTGAAACCCGAAATACTTTTCTATTCTTGATCCAAGACCCATCGTGATGTTGCTTTGATCGAGTCTGAATGAAACTAAACAAATAGTTGAATTAGGTACTGAAATATATACGTTATTTAAACAAATTATCATATTACGTAAAATTTTGAGGAGTCTATTGATTGTATTCAAATCAGTTCATTGGGCTTTAGTTTTTGGAAGTAATAGTTTCCCGTGCAATAAATTAGTACATTGTTACGTGATTATTAGTGTAAGTACAGTAAACTTTAACAATAAAGTACATTAAACTTTAACATTATTGTTCGATATTCACTTCCTAAGATATCATAAGGAGATTATTGAATGAGATTGATGTTGCTTCTTTAGAATCATTTGGATTATATTTTAGTTTTTTAATTAGTTCAAAATAAAAGTATAGACACACAATGTTGTTGATATGCTGATTACGAATAAAAAAGAATTTTTCTTAAAAACGCAAAATTAATTTCCATGTTTCCCAGTAAAAAAATTTTCGTATCCACTGCCACTTGGGTGGAGTAATTATTGTTTCATTAAAAATAATTAAATTTCGTTTGTTATTTTACTAGTATTATGTAATTTAAGATTTTCATTACGTATTGTATTTAATAGGAAAACAAAAAATGTAAAAAACCCTTAATTTTTCCAATTACCATTAACGCATGTACTCGAAGTTATGAAATACCCTGCATATTATCCTCGATATTATTTATCACGTAAAATGTGGCAAGTTCACATTTTGAGTCATAATAATATACCGTATGAGTGGTAAACCAGCCTACACTAAAGACTGGTTTATAATGGATGTAACTGGTGACTTCTTCTGTGTTCTGTGTTCTGTTAACATGGGCTATAGGTATTTCTATGTTACTTACTTACTTACTTATTTAATCCTAAAGCCTATCTACCTTTTAGTGTAAGGCTGGATCTCTCTCTTAGTATGCTCTTGATATACTATGTGCGTGACGGAGCCGTAGTATCCATACTTCTTGGTGCAGTCAGAATCTCAATCCGTGCGGTGATCTGTGGTTTGCAACCACAGCGGCAGCGGAGATATTCTTTGTGCAACCGGGACTACATTTAAGCTGGATTTATAACACGCACAGCGCATAGAACATAATTTAGCACAGCATAGCATAGGTATTGGTCGTATGGAAACTAGTACATCCATTTATAAGACGCATAGCGCATAGAAAATAATTTAGCATAGCACACGAATTGACCAATGTTCATTTTCCTATGCGCTGTGCTGTGTAGTTCTGTGCTTCGGGTTTATTCGTTGCATTCGTGATAGTTCGTTTTAGTTTACTTCTTATACGCACGCGCATTCGTTGTTCATTATATTAATAATTTTTGTAAAATATTCAAAACATAATAACAAAATCACAAAGTCAAAAAATTCCAAATCAAATCTAAAGGAAAATAGCACTGACAGAAAATATCGTGGCTATGAGCAAACGACAATATTGCACATAATGTTGAATATACTAGCATAACCAACAAAACAGCTGTCATAACGTCATAAGACAACACTGTAAGACAATGACTTCTTCTTTTACTTCGTATAGCAATCTGTGTTTGTGTGCGGCTTATAAAACCCCCGTAACGAAAATTCTATGCGCTGTGCTGTGCTATGTTGTGCTAAATTATTTTCTATGCGCTATGCGTGTATAAATCCAGCTTTAAGGTGTACAAGTGGATAGCTTGCAACACCCGAGTGTGATTGAATGCCAGACCGAGGGCATTTTTTATTTTACGACAAATCACACATTGTCGCCCGACGGAGACTCGAACCATCGATCTCACGTTGCCTGACGTCACGGCACGTTAGCCGGTAGTAGCCAGATAACCCACTGGACCACGCTGTCGGGTATTTCTATGTTACGGTTCATAATGACACTGGATTTGACGTTTACCAATACTGTAACAGTAATGTTCGTCAACTTTTAAGTATCACTATACCGGAAGTTTCTTGAAACAAGCGCACCCCCAAAAAATTGTAGTTTTAAGTCAATTACATTTATATTATAGGTTTATAAACTACATTCAAAGGCGTATTAAACTACATAAATATTGAATTTTTATTACTTCCGGTTTAGCCGGAAGTCACACCAACTTCCTGATTTTAAATGGAACACCTCGTATATTTTTTAAAGATTTTGATTCTACATAAAATTCTGAATACAGCCATGTTTAATAATAACCCAGTCAATTTAGACAAAAATTAGCCAAACCTGGGAATGGAAGATAGAATTAGATTTTTTGCACAGATGTTCCTTATAACATTGTGTAACTCTCCTAGAAAATCTCAAGGTTACCGATGCTTGCTTCCCTCGGGAAAGGGCAAAAGGTCCTAAGGGATGGCAAATCATATATGCAGACTTAAACTCGTATAACTTTCGTCTAACAACTCCAGACCAGTGGCGCACCCAGGATTGCATCTTGGGGGGGGCTAAGAATAATTTTTGTATGAAACCTGTAGTACGGCACAAGAAAGAAATGCGCCGCAGGCGAAATTTTTTTAGAGTTCAAGGTCAAACACCTTTAAATTGAAAGTTTCATTTTTTAAAGATAACCAGTTACACGTTTTACTCTCTTTCTTGTGCACACACATTGTTTTTTCGGCAGCTCTCTTGATATAATTTCATAAGAACGACTCTGAGCAGAGTCATGTCAGTTAGGTATATAGAAAAATTGAATTTAAGTAGGCGTGCATATTCTATACATGCTAAATAGTTATGAATATGGCGCAATATGTTAGTTAATTCAGTTGGGAGTTGGGAGTTCATTGAAAAATTAGTAAATTGTAGTTATTTATTGAAAGTATAAAACAAAATATTTATCACAATTTTAGATCATATTTAGTGTATCGGTTCTTTCTTTCATCTTTTTAGTTTAACTCCCAAGTGTACCGTTGTTTAAGTTCAAAATTTCACCACAAGGTTCGCATTCATATTAAAATATTCCAATAATCGTACACATGCGTTATACGGAGTGTATATTATTGCATATTTGAATTTAAGATAATCATAAAAACAGAAAAAAGGCGATTATTTTTAGTCTTCAGTGAACTTAAATAATCTTACATAATGTTTAAAATGTGTAATAAAAAAATTTGAAAAAAGTCCAGTCGTCTGGGGGGGGCTCAAGCCCCACGAGCCCCCCCCTTGAGTGCGCCCCTGCTCCAGACACACAAAAGTGGTTAACGTACAAAATAATTTACGCATTTCAATTATATATTCTTATTGTGATTAAGTAATATGGTTTTACATTATTTTGTATAAAATAGATACAGAGAGAACACTGTTGCTTTCAGAGGTGACGTGTGAAGTACCGAGAATAATAATAAAATTGAAAAGAAAAATTATATAATTGTACAATTTTACCGATTATGTACAGAGGTAACCCATAGTCCATGAGCCAAACCCGAAAATGAGCTAAATTGGTACCACCTGGGGTGGCAAATGCTGACTATGATTTTTTTGTTCAGTTTTATGTGTAGACCAAGAATAAAAATGTGATAGCAATGTCTAATGCCCAGTTTTTCAGTGTGAGCTTAAACCAAAATTTTTGCTTAAGTTTCAGTTTAAGGTTTAAAGTGTTTATCAGTTTAGTTTAAACCATGAACTAAACAAAAAGTTCTGTTGAACCTGAACCGCGGAAGTATCTGCTGGTTTAAAGAAGAGTTCATGGTTTAACTATAAATTTAGTGACAGTTTCTCGTCCGATTTTTACAAACAATTAAATAAAGTAGTACCACTAACTACATAGAGATCGTATTAGATTATTTTGTAATTTGGGATGATTATGATTTTTTACAAGATTTAGGTTTAGTAAAGAAATTGTTAGATTAATTATTATAGATGAAATTCAAGACATTATAAAAACTTCGTAAGGATGAAATTTGTGGAATAGTCGGATTGTGAACTGGTTGCGAAATAAAAATACTACTTGAAGATTACGCGACGTTTCGGTTATTATATAACCATTATCAAGCTGTTCTTCAATGATTATTATATATTATTATAAAAACTCCTACTGAATGGTAAAATTGCTGAAAATAAAATCTACATAGTTATTTTATTATTGCATTCTGTTTTTATTGAGGAATCATGCTTTAAGTCCTGACAAAATGGTATTATTAACATTAAGATTACGCTACTGGGAGTTTTTTAAACATGATAGGAGATTTAAGTGGGGTACATAAGTCTACTGCGTGTAAAATTGTAAAAAAAAGTATCAAATGCAATAACATCTCTTCGTCCCATTTACTTATATTTATCAACAACTGCAGTTGAAATTGAAAGGCAACAACAAGGTTTTTATAATATTGCACGTTTCCCAAAAGTTATAGGAACAATACTCATGTCAAAATACAATTGTCAATAATAAATTTGAAGTTATATTATTACCAATGTTGTCAAAATTTTAGTTATAGGAACAATAAAAATCTGACGTGGCCATCACACAACCTTCCGCCATATCTAGACTTTAAACAGAAATGTATACGTACAATCCGGTACCCTTTTAAAATATACAAATAAAAATCTAAAATATTCAAACACAGAAATTAGTATTACCTGAATCAAAAGATTCATTCACACGAAAATTCTTCTGTGTTGAAGCAATCCTCCGTTCAGTTACTATATTTAATAGCTTACTTATGACTTATATAGCGCTAGTATGCCAACTTGTCACCCGTCGCATCTGTCAATATTTTTTATGCAGAAACAAAAATCAACCGTACATGGATTACAAGATTTCAACGTTTTATTTGATAAATTTATTTTTTAAATTTTACTGCAGTTCTTTAATGCTACCAGATAAAGACAATTTTTTTATAACGTAAATTGCAAATAACTTTTCTCTTATTCTTATTACAAATAAATACTATATTTATCTAAATTTATAGAAATTTTCGACATTTAATCTTTTCAATATTTAAAAAATATCACTTCCGGTGAAGATATTTGTACCAAAATCTAATGAGCTCTTCCTATTCGTATACAATTGTAAAATACCAAATATCAAAATTTTTGGGTAATTCGTATTTGAGTTATCCGACAGACGGCATCGGCCCGGACCACACACATACACACACACACACGCACACACACACACACATACATACAGACATCATCGAGAAACTATCAAAAATGAGTTGTAAGGACCCTAATTCGTGCTCATCCACTAAAAACTCACTACCCGATTTTTTGCATGATTCCAATACCTTCCTTTACAGGTAAGCGGAAGGTAATAATTGACTGTACTCATGTCAAAATACAATTGTCAATAATAAATTTTAGGTTATATTATTACCAACGTTGTCGAAATTTAAGCTAAAATAGTTTATCTTGAGCTTAACTGAACTAGTTCATTTTTACCTTCCGCTTACCTGTAAAGGAAGGTATTGGAATCATGCAAAAAATCGGGTAGTGAGTTTTTAGTGGATGAGCACGAATTAGGGTCCTTACAACTCATTTTTGATAGTTTCCCGATGATGTCTGTATGTATGTGTGTGTGTGTGTGTGTGTGTGTGTGTGTGTGTGTGTGCGTGTGTGTGTGTGTGTGTGTGTGTGTGTGTGTGTGTGTGTGTGTGTGTATGTGTGTGGTCCGGGCCGATGCCGTCTGTTGGATAACTCAAATACGAATTACCCAAAAATTTTGATATTTGGTATTTTACAATTGTATACGAATAGGAAGAGCTCATTAGATTTTGGTACAAATATCTTCACCGGAAGTGATATTTTTTGAAGATTGAAAAGATTAAGTGTCAATTTTTTTTATAAATTTGGATAAATATAGTATTTATTTGTAATAAGAATAAGAGGAAAAGTTATTTGCAATCTACGTTATAAAAAAATTGTCTTTATCTGGTAGCATTAAAGAACTGCAGTAAAATTGAAATCTTGTAATGCAAGTTCGGTTGATTTTTGTTTTTGCATAAAAAATATTGACAGGAGAGACGGGTGACAAGTTGGCATACTAGCGCTATATAAGTCATAAAAGTAAGCTATTAAATGTAGTAACTGAACGGAGGATTGCTTCAACACAGAAGAGTTTTCGTGTGAATGAATCTTTTGATTCAGGTGATACTAATTTCTGAGTTTGAATATTTTAGATTTTTATTTGTATATTTTAAATGGGCACCAGATTGTACGTATACATTTATGTTTAAAGTCTAGATATGGCGGAAGGTTGTGTGATGGCCACGTCAGATTTTTATAACTGATAAACACTGAACTAGTTCAAAATTAAGTTCACAGCTCAACTGAACTCTTACTTAAACCATGACTGAAAAACTGGGCATAAGTAGTAGCTTTATGGCACAAAATAACGATTTTTATAGTAAATAGTGATTTTTCATCATCAAATTATAAAAAGGTACCAATCAAGGTGGCACATGCTATCAATGTTTTTATTTTTCAGTTTTGTGTTTAGATTAAGAAAATATATGATAGCACGGACTATGGAGTAGCTTTTTGCAGAAAAAAACAATTTAAAAAATCTGACGTGGCCGTTACAATACCTCTCGCCCTGACATTGAAGTATTATTATTTAACCTCGTATTTAACCAAATATTAAGCTTTAATTTAAATAAAATACAACAACACCGTATAACATTTGATATAATAATATAAAATAATCATACATTATATTATTTCTGTTTATCTGTCACATTGACAATTTTTATTTTTGTTTTAAATTTTATTTCTATTTCGGGATTCACAAATCGTGGTAGGTAAAATTATATATTTAAAAAAATTATATTTCTTTATTGGTTAAAGATATAGAAACAAGTAAGATTAAATATTGTACAATGTAATTTCTTCTTTCATGTGTGGTATGTCAAATTGTAACAATCGCATTATTTTATACAATTTTTGCAAAAAATGTTATAGTGCTACAAGAAAAGTACCACTTCCGATTTTACCAAAATCTTTTCAGCTCTTCATTATCATATATAAATGTATAATGCAAAATATTAGAATTTTATGATCAGTAGAATTTGAGATAATGAACCGGGACGAAAGGCTATAGTAGGCGTACATACAGACTTTCATACACACACACACACACACACACACACACACACACAGACATCATCGTGAAAATAGTCAAAATAGGTTCTAAAGGTGCTAAAACGTGCTAATTGACAAAAATCTCGACATCGAATTTTTTCACGATCCCTATACCTCTCTAGGCGAGAGGTAAAAAAGAAAGAAATTTTAGTATTTTTAAATTTTTGTGTGTTTAATCAACTCTAATTTCTAAACGGATAAAGATATCGACTTCCGGTTTGCAGCGTTGGATTCTTCAGTAAATTTTGCGTAAAATACATTATATTAAATTTTTTGTTAGGCCTTTGATTACCCAAAATTTAATTATTATCTTCAAGTGATAATTGCAAAATTTAAGAATTTAAAATATTTTTTGTGTTTAATCAACTTTACTTTGTGAACGGAGAAAGATATCGACTTCCGGTCTGCGGCTTTGGATTCTTTAGTAAATTTTACGTAAGATACATTATATTGAATTTTTGTAAGGCCTTTTTAATAACCCAAAATTTAAATATTATCTTCAAGTGAAAATTGAAAATTTAATAATTTTAAATATTTTCTTGTGTTTAATCAACTCTACTTTCTGAACGGGTAAAGATATCGACTTCCGGTTTGCGGATTTAGATTCCTTAGTAAATTATACGTAAGATACATTATATTAAATTTTTTGTTAGGCCCTTGATAACCCAAAATTTAATTATTATCTTCAAGTGATAATTGCAAAATTTAAGAATTTAAAATATTTTTTGTGTTTAATCAACTTTACTTTATGAACGGAGAAAGATATCGACTTCCGGTCTGCGGCTTTGGATTCTTTAGTAAATTTTACGTAAGATACATTATATTGAATTTTTGTAAGGCCCTTTTAATAACCCAAAATTTAAATATTATCTTCACGTGAAAATTGCAAAATTTAAGAATTTTAAATATTTTTGTGTTTAATCATCTCTACTTTCTGAACGGAGAAATATATCGACTTCCGGTTTGCAGCGTTGGATTCCTCAGTAAATTTTGCTTAAGATACATAATATTAAATTTTTTGTTAGGCCCGTCATAACCCAAAAGTAAAATAAAAGTTGATTAAACAAAAGAAACTTTTAAAATTCTAAAATTTTACAATTTTCTTTCGGAGAAAATAATTAAATTTCGGATTATTAGAGGTCTTTAAAAAATAGTACAATGTATCTTACATAAAAATGTCCCAATGCTGCAAACCGGAAGTCGATATCTTTATCCGTTCAGAAAGTAGAATTGGTTGAACACAAAAAATATTTTAAATTCTTAAATTTTGAAATTATCACTTGAAGATAATAATTAGATTTTGGGTTATCACGGGCCTAACAGAGATTTAGTATCATGTATCTTACGCAAAATTTACTGAGGAATCCAACGTTGCAAACCAGAAGTCGATATCTTTCTCCGTTCAGAAAGTAGAGATGATAAAACACAAAAAATATTTAAAATTCTGAAATTTCCCAATTTTCACTTGAAGATATTAATTAAATTTTGGGTTATCAAGGACCTTACAAAAAATTTAATACAATGTATATATATATAATTTACTAGGGAATCCAAATCCGCAAACCGGCAGTCGATATCTTTACCCGTTCAGTAAGTAGAGGTGATTAAACACAAGAAAATATTTAAAATTCTTACATTTTGCAATTTTCACTTGAAGATAACAATTAAATTTTGGGTTATCAAGGACCTTACAAAAAATTTAATATAATGTATCTTACGTAAAACTTACTAAGGAATCCAACTCCGCAAACCGGAAGTCGATATCTTTATCCGTTCAGAAAGTAGAGTTGATTAAACACAAAAAAATATTTAAAATTCTTAAATTTTGCAATTTTCACTTGAAGATAATATTTAAGATTTGGGTTATCAAGGGCCTTACAAAAAAAATTAAATACAATGTATCTTACGTAAAATTTACTAAAGAATCCAACGCCGTAGACCGGAAGTCGATATCTTTATTCTTTCAGAAAGTACAGTTGATTAAACACAAAAAATATTTAAAATTCTTAAATTTTGCAATTTTTTTTAAATTTTTGGTTATTAAAAGGGCCTTACAAAAATTTAATACAATGTATCTTACGTAAAATTTACTGAGGAATACAACGCCGCAAACCGGAAGTCGATATCTTTATCCGTTTAGAAATTAGAGTTGATTAAACACACAAAAATTTAAAAATACTAAAATTTCTTTCTTTTTACCTTCCGCTTACCTGTAAAGGAAGGTATTGGAATCATGCAAAAAATCGGGTGGTGAATTTTTAGTGGATGAGCACGAATTAGGGTCCTTACAACTCATTTTTGATAGTTTGATACAAGCGCTATATAAGTCATAAGTAAGCTATTAAATATAGTAACTGAACGGAGGATGGCTTCAACACAGCAGAGTTTTCCTGTGAATGAATCTTTTTATACAGGTGATGCAAATTTCTGTGTTTGAATATTTTAGATTTTTATTTGTATATTTTAAATGGGCACCGAATTGTACGTATATATTTCTGTTTAAAGTCTAGATATGGCGGTAGGTTGTGTAATGGCCACGTCAGATTTTTTTTAAATTGTTTTTTTCTGCAAAAAGCTACTCCATAGTCCGTGCTATCATATATTTTCTTGATCTAAACACAAAACTGAAAAATAAAAACATTGATAGCATGTGCCACCTTGATTGGTACCTTTTTATAATTTGATAATGAAAAATCACTATTTACTATAAAAATCGTTATTTTGTGCCATAAAGCTACTACTTAGACATTGCTATCACATTTATTCTTGGTCTACACATAAAACTGAACAAAAAAATCATAGTCAGCATTTGCCACCCCAGGTGATACCAAAAAAGTAATTGGCTCATGGACTACCAGTCAAATGGTAGAAAATAGGGAAAAGTTTTGGGATTGTTTTGAAATTTTTATTATTAAATTCTTCGAACATTTCTGTTTAAGATAGGTATATTACTTTTAAAAAATTTTGAGGGCCAAATTTACGATTTTCTAAGAGAGAAAATTGAAAAAATCTTAGTTTTTAAATATTTTTTGTGTTTAATGACCAGTAATTTAGAAACAAACTAAATTTTTGAATTTTTGACGGTTTCTTTTGTCAAATTTTGAGAACGATTCTCTATAACTTAGATTATTTTAAAACCGGTTTCTTTTATTAAATTCTCTGAACAATTCTTTATAAGATTTTCGCCGCGGGAAAATTGAGAAATTTTAATTTTAATTTTTTTTTGTGTTTAATGACCTGTAATTTTTGAACGAATACAAATTTTGACATCCGGTTTTTTTTATTAAATTTTCTATAAGATCGATTAATTTATTTTTGTTGTAAATGCATTAGCGAAGCCAAAATTTTAAGATTCTTGTCGGGGGAAAATTGAGGCTTTTAAGATAAAAATAAAATAATCTATCTTATAGAGAATTGTTCAGAGAATTTAGTAAAAGAAACCGGATATGAACATTTTTATTCGTTCAGAAACTAGGGGTCATTAAACACACAAAAAATTAAAAACTAAAATTTCTCAAGTTTCCCGCGGAGAAAATCTTAAAATTTTGGCTTCACTCATAAAAATAAAATAATCTATCGTCAGTACAAGTAGCGCTGCACAACGGCGCGTTTTATAAGTAGCGACGGGAGATCTTGAATTTGTTGCATATTTGTTGTGCGTTTATATTTACACGAAGTGTATTTACCATAGCAAATAATAGTAATAGACGAGGTAATAGTAATTGTTGTGTTTTTGGGTGTACTAATACCTATGGAAATACGAAAAAAACATTAGTTTTTATAAATTTCCACCTAAGAACAACGTAGGAAGCATTCGTCGTCAACAATGGATTACTGCTGTGAAACACCAGAAGTAAATAAAGAGTTTATAATTTCGTTTTAAATTATTATTTTATTTTATTATTGCTTATGCTTTTTTGCTCATAGGTTAGATGGTACACCGTGGATTCCTACAAAAAAATTCAGTAATTTGTAGTAAACATTTTGTTGGAGGGAAAAAAGCTGAACATCCAAATCACCCAGCTTACAACCCGACAATATTTCAACAACAACAAATAAATACAAATGATTTACTATGTTTTCAAAGAAAAGTGTAAGAAGGCAATCAACAGAAGAAAATAAGCAACAATAGTTTAATAAATTTCAACACAGTGTATAATTCTTGAAAATAAATTGGTTGCCCAACTGATGATTTAAATGAATCATTATGCACGACTCTAATTATTGAAAAAACATTTGTTTATTGTGCATACATAAAAGAAAATTCTGCTAATACTGATTGTGCAATTCAATCTTCAATTATACGAAAAGAACGTACAGCAGTAACAAATGATAAAAAAGTAGGACCCAATTTAAAAGATAATAAACAAAAGATACCTACTGGATATAATAGATGCTTATTAGATTGCCATTGCATTCATAGTTTTTATTCTTTAAAAGAAAAGGATTTAATTTATTATTAGAAATGCTGAAATCACGAACAGAATTAAAATTGTCAAATGCAAATAGACTATTAATATTTTTAATGAAACTTAAAACATTGTTTGATTATGCATTTACTTAATATTTTATTGTTTTCAACTTTCAGCTACACCTGGTCAACAGACCACACCGATTCTCAGAAATATACAGTGCCGTATTATCCAATAGGCACGTAAGGCACGTGCCTAGGGGCCCCCGACTTTTGGGGCCCCCAGCGTTGGCAAAGAAAAAATATTTTTATATTTTAAAATTATATTTTTTATTTATGATGAATAATTCAGTGGAAATATTTTATAATGATCTAAATAGTGAAAATCTGTAGGCAACAAATTTACCGCGTAAAGCGCAATTTCATCTATGTAAGATGTAAGGGTCGGTTGACAACACACTCTACTATTACAATACACCGCTCTAACTCTAACTTATCTTATAGTCATAAACAAACTATCGATTTAAAAAAAATAGATTAGAGCTTGTAATAAATTAACAATTATTACCATCTTTTGCGCATTATATTTTATCTGCGTAGTATAGCCTAGATTTAGTAAGTCGAAGGGATGATCATTGAACATGAATTTGTTTCAAAAATTGACTAGGTAGGTATACGGACTTTATAAATAAATTTGCCGCTGCGAAAGTACGAAAAGTGCAAATATAAAAATAGAAAATTGAATTGAGATTTCGATAAATTCTTAATATTTATTTTACTATTTTTGTTTTTGTTATAGGTAGATATTTTTCCATAGATTATATTTATACGAGTAAGATGTAGGTTTTTTTATCTATTCATAGTCACACTTAGAGTATGTATTTTATGCTATATTTTCGGTATTATTTAAAAATATATAGGTATCTAATAGAAACTAATCAATTTTTTTTTAACTTTTGTATTTTCCTTATTTTAAAAGGGGGCCTCAATAAATTCTGTGCCTAGGGGCCCCCAGATGTCTTAACACGGCCCTGGAAATATAAATATTCGAATAAGAAACGTCAAATCATTTATTGTAGTACATAATGTTGATTCAATCGGGTAACTATTACAACAAAGAAGAAATGTGTAAAAAAATATATCCTCTTTCCAAAATTTTATTGTACTTTTAATTACAGCCTGGCCTCTGTGTTGGTTTAATAGCGCCCAGGCGAGCAGAATTTTTAATATTTTTAATGGGGAAATAATAAACTTACATGTAATTTAACATTGTAGGGTGCTTGATTTATAGATGTTAAATTATATTTGCCGAAATAAATGTTTCATGAGGATTTACATTTTCCATCACGTTCAAAACATGACCACTTTCAAAAAGGTTTTTCCCTTTTCACCTTCCGCTTACCTGTAAAGGAAGGTATTGGAATCATGCAAAAAATCGGGTAGTGAGTTTTAAGTGGATGAGCACGAATTAGGGTCCTTACAACTCATTTTTGATAGTTTCTCGATGATGTCTGTATGTATGTATGTGTGTATGTGTGTGCGTGTGTGTGTGTGTGTGTGTGTGTGTGTGTGTGTGTGTGTGTGTGTGTGTGTGTGTGTGTGTGTGTATGTGTGTGGTCCGGGCCGATGCCGGATGTCGTATAACTCAAATACGAATTACCCAAAAATTTTGATATTTGGTATTTTACAATTGTATACGAATAGGAAGAGCTTATTAGATTTTGGTACAAATATCTTCACCGGAAGTGATATTTTTTGAAGATTGATAAAGATAATTGTCAAAAATTTATATAAATTTGGATAAATATAGTATTTATTTGTAATAAGAATAAGAGGCAAAGTTATTTGCAACTTACGTTATAAAAAAATTGTCTTTATCTGGTAGCATTAAAGAACTGCAGTAAAATTTAAAAAATAAATTTATCAGATAAAACGTTGAAATCTTGTAATCCATGTTCGGCTGATTTTTGTTTCTGCGTAAAAAATATTGACAGGTGCGACGGGTGACAAGTTGACATACTAGCGCCATATAAGTCATAAGTAAGATATTAATGTAGTAATTGAACGGAGGATGGCTTCAACACAGAAGAGTTTTCCTGTGAACGAATCTTTTGATTCAGGTGATGCAAATTTCTGTGTTTGAATATTTTAGATTTTTATTTATATATTTTAGGGACACCGGATTATATACGTATACATTTATGTTTATAAGTTTAGATATGGCGGAAGGTTGTGTGCAGGCCACTTCAGATTTTTTAAACTAGATTGTGGTAATTTATCATATAAAATATATATTCAAAGCCACATTTCATTATTTTTTACTCCTTTTTTGCCATACTTAATGATAAACAATTACTACTTACTACAAAAATGCTCCGTTTAGTAATATTTTAAATGTATACTATACTGTAGATTTCCCGTCGCTTAGTCAAGTTGTGTCCGCTAGAGTCGAAATTGGCGCTGACGCTCGTTTCGCGCACGGTCTCTATAGAGAATTGTTTAGATAATTTGATAAAAGAAACCGAGGTTCAAAATTTTGATTCGTTCAGAAACTACAGGTCATTAAACACAAAAAAACTTTTAAAAACTTAAATATCCCAATTTTCTCTTGACGAAAAACTTTATTTTTTGGCTTAACAAAGACCCTCAACAAAATTTTAAAACAATTTAGGTTATAGAGAATCGTTCTCAAAATTTGATAAAAGAAACCGGAAGTAAAAAATTTAATTAGTTAAGAAGTTACTGGTCATTAAAAATAGAAAATATTAAAAAACTAAGATTTTTTCAATTTTCTCTCGTAGAAAATAGTAAATTTAGCCCTCAAAATTGTTTAAAAGTAATCTGTCTTATACAGAAATGTCTGAAGAATTTAATAATAAAAATTTCAAAACAATCCCAAAACTTTTCCCTATTTTCTACCATTTGACTGGGTTACCTCTGTACATAATCGGTAAAACTGTGCACTTATATAATTTTTCTTTTCAATTTTATTATTATTCCCGGTCCCGGTACTACACACGTCACCTCTGAAAGCAACAGTGTTTGTAGCTAATAGTTCCTACTAGTAACTAACCCATTTACTCGACCAATGTAAACCCGGCTTAAGGATTATGAGGAGTTGAACAGTAAATCGGTTTGCAATTCCTACTATGTACTGAATTGAGCATTCGTGCCAGGGTTGGCAAGTTTCTTCCACTATGGTTTAAACTACAGGTTAAAACCGGTTAAAACCGTCCTGGTTAAAATGAAGTTTTAGCCACTGGCTTTTTTGTATTTGTATTGCTCAAGTGCTAAGTCGCATAGAATTTTAATAAAATCATAAATAATATGTACGTTATAACAAATTTTAGGAAGGAGTAAATGAAACACTATTTACGATTTTAAACAGATGTAAATGTACCTATTAATAAAAAATGTATTATAACAAACAATTTCAAAACAAATAATAAACAAAATATAAGTAATTCTGAAAAAAAATTCAAGAAAAAAATATAATAAATTAAAGTTTTTCAAATTCTAATATTCATCATCATCAAAATTCAAAATTAATAATAATATATGGTTTAAACCAGTTTCGGACGGTTTAAACCAGTTTTGACCACTGGCCTGGTTTTTATATGAAAAAAGTGGTTTTTTGCCAACCCTGATTCGTGCACGCAAACCGTTCGTGCGCGCAAAAATGATCAAGTCAGTACGCGGCTTGAGATTTTTATTAATCATGCAGTTCATTTTTTATAAATTTTATTTTCTTACGAATAAGTTATAAAAATTACATTCATATCACTCTTGAAACAATATAATAATATTACTTATCTTTTAAATCTATTCTATTTTACAAATATACTTAACTATCAGAGGCAGACTGGCAACGACTCGACGAATTAATAGTAAAATATGAAAATGCATCGAAGGTGAAATATTTTTGTCTTGAAGTACCTTACTTTACACAAAATTTTGAAAATTGGTAGTACCAGTACCGAATGGGAATAACAAAAATAAAAGCAGAATTGATGAACGTTAAATAATTATAAGAATTGGAATAATCGAATTATATTGAAGGATGACAATATTTGGGAATGCAGTCTGTATGTTTATATTTAACTAAAAAACCGACGTTTCGACACATCCTTGTGTCTTCATCAGGGTGACTACAAGTAAATACAGAGATAACAATATGGTACATAAGCGAAGATGAAGACACAAGGCTGTGTCGAAACGTCGGTTTTTTAGTTAAATAAAAACATACAAACTGCATTCCCGAATATTCTCATCCTTCAAGTTAAATAATTATACTGGCGGAAAAAAAAAATGAAACACTTTGAAATTCGTGAAATTTCGACCATTTTCAAACCGCTATAACTCGGCGTATTTTCAATCGATTTCGATGAATCTTTGTGGACGAAAAACTTTGAAGTGTCTACTTTAAAGTCATGCCTGCGAATTTTAGCGCAACCCCTTCCGCCCCCCTCCAGCACCCCGGTGAAAAATAATAAATTTTAATTTTAAAAATGTCCAACTTTGACAATGTCTATGGACTTTAAAAATTTTTTTTGACTTGATCCATCAAAAGGGCACTAAAATTCACTCAATTCCCTGTGCAGGACTCAAAGAACGAAGTTCCTACGATCATTTGGAACAAAGTTATGAATTTTTTTAAAAAAAGGGCATTTTTTGGTTTTTTGCACATAACTCAGCGACTTTTCAACCAAATTAGACGATTCTTTCGAGGAAAAACCAAATTGTGGGTGTACTTTAAGGGGATAATCTCAGATTAGGATGATCTTTTTTCGTACCCTTTAAAACACGAACAAAAAAACACGTTTTTTCGCAAAAAAACGTCTAACTTTGGCGATGTGTACCGAGTTGGAAAAAATTTTGTCGGCTCGATCCACAGAAAAGGCATTGAAACTTGTTCAATTACCTGAGCTGGGCTCAAAAAACGAAGTTCCTACGACGATTTGGCACAAAGTTATGGCCGTTTGAAAAAAAGTGCATTTTTTTATTTTTTGACTCATAAGTCGGAAGTTTTTCGGCGAAATTGTTTGTTTTTTTCACGAATGAAATTTTCCTTCAAAATTTCTAATTTTTTAGACAATTTGAGTTACACAAAATTTTCAATTTTATTTTTAAATTTTCTCGATATTACAGGTTTGCTTATGCCCATGGCATGAAGCACGGTGCTCGATGTGGCATTTTGCTTCGTACAAAGCTGTCAAAAGGATGTTACACCGGTATAGCAAAATGCCATACGAAAATTTGTATATTGCTTATTGCTATGTTCACTTCGTACTTTGAAGGTTTTTGAAAATTATTTTTGACAGCTGAGAATTAAAATTCATCAAATCTTTGTGTTAATTAAATCAATAATTAGTTTATTAAAGGGTTATATTCTTATTATAATTACTACTAATTATTGATTTAATTAACACAAAGATTTGATGAATTTTAATTCTCAGCTGTCAAAAATAATTTTTAAAACCTTCAAAGTACGAAATTAGTTTATTAAAGGGTTATATTCTTATTATAATTACTACTAATTATTGATTTAATTAACACAAAGATTTGATGAATTTTAATTCTCAGCTGTTAAAAATAATTTTTAAAACCTTCAAAGTACGAAGTGAACATAGCAATAAGCAATATACAAATTTTCGTATGGCATTTTGCTATACCGGTGTAACATCCTTTTGACAGCTTTGTACGAAGCAAAATGCCACATCGAGCACCGTGCTTCATGCCATGGGCATAAGCAAACCTGTAATATCGAGAAAATTTAAAAATAAAATTGAAAATTTTGTGTAACTCAAATTGTCTAAAAAATTAGAAATTTTGAAGGAAAATTTCATTCGTGAAAAAAACAAACAATTTCGCCGAAAAACTTCCGACTTATGAGTCAAAAAATAAAAAAATGCACTTTTTTTCAAACGGCCATAACTTTGTGCCAAATCGTCGTAGGAACTTCGTTTTTTGAGCCCAGCACAGGTAATTGAACAAGTTTCAATGCCTTTTCTGTGGATCGAGCCGACAAATTTTTTTCCAACTCGGTACACATCGCCAAAGTTAGACGTTTTTTTGCGAAAAAACGTGTTTTTTTGTTCGGGTTTTAAAGGGTACGAAAAATGATCATCCTAATCTGAGATTATCCCCTTAAAGTACACCCACAATTTGGTTTTTCCTCGAAAGAATCGTCTAATTTGGTTGAAAAGTCGCTGAGTTATGTGCAAAAAACCAAAAAATGCCCTTTTTTTAAAAAAATTCATAACTTTGTTCCAAATGATCGTAGGAACTTCGTTCTTTGAGTCCTGCACAGGGAATTGAGTGAATTTTAGTGCCCTTTTGATGGATCAAGTCAAAAAAAATTTTTAAAGTCCATAGACATCGTCAAAGTTGGACATTTTTAAAATTAAAATTTATTATTTTTCACCGGGGTGCTGGAGGGGGGCGGAAGGGGTTGCGCTAAAATTCGCAGGCATGACTTTAAAGTAGACACTTCAAAGTTTTTCGTCCACAAAGATTCATCGAAATCGATTGAAAATACGCCGAGTTATAGCGGTTTGAAAATGGTCGAAATTTCACGAATTTCAAAGTGTTTCATTTTTTTTTTCCGCCAGTGTATATTTAATATTATTGGGGTTTGATTAAATTTGAATGATAGATTTAGTAAAAAGGGGCGAGTTAAGCGTTTAAAAATGAAAATACAAAAAGCCACGATTTCCTACTATAATACCGATCTAGCCTAGCCGTGTATTTATCTAGCTTTAACTTGCCTGTTTTTCATATTATATTCTTTAAAGTAGTTAAATTCTTTAATTACATTGCTATTGATTTCCCCTTCTGGTATTTCTTCATTCTTGTCCAGGTTACCATTTTTCTCTAATACTCTTTTGACCATATCGGCTGGGGCTGTTTTAAGGTCGTATGCCAGACCTAACCAAGAGTACAATTCAATCAATTGTGCGCCAATCTGCCATCCTTGACCATATTCTCCAATCCTGTAGTCCCAGGGGAACACGTGGTGGAAGTTGTGCCACGCTTCACCAAAAGTGAAGAAGGCTGCGAGTTTGTTATTTACTGCCATAATATTCCTAGCAAAAAGAGAGTCATTATTACCAAGGATTTTGTCAAAAAGCGAGAGTTTAGATTGTGAAATACTAATAAATGGGCGTCCTTAGCAATTTTTACAAGAGGAGATAAAATTTTACGTATAGAGGGCTGAAAGAAAAAGATTTATCTTGTGGACGAAGTTTTAGGACCGACGCGTGAGCGAGAACCTTGTAAATCCAAGGTAATATATGTCTTTCTGCACTAGGGCTGCGAAAAAACATTTATCTGACCGAAAGATCGATCGATCAATCAATAAGATTACAGGTCATTTAAACAATCAAATCGATTAATTTCTTTGATTGATTAGATACATATGTCATAAAATTAAAATTAAACCAATTCGTTACGATAACGACTATGACTGTGATTATGATAGCGTTTTAATTCTTAAGACTAAGACTGTAACAATGATAGTGAAGTGAGTATGATGATGCTGCATAAACCTGGCTTGATTGATTTTTTTTTTACTTTATCACACATGGACGCTTTTCTCTATTTTACCACCCCAAAGGTGTAAAGCAAAAGTTTCTGCCATGGTAACCAAGTTGTTAACAAACAATTTTGATACAAATGTGCGTAAAATTACGAATACATACATACAAGATGTACTGTAGGTAAATTTTTCTAGGTTGTAGAAATGGGCTGTACTCTTTTTCTTATGTATTAAACTTAAACTATAGAAAGAATAAAAAGAAAAATGCACCGAAATCAAAATTAATTCTGGTTGAAGGCCAAATACCTTTAAATTGAATAAACTGTTTTTAAAAAAAATTCTTATGTTGACCATTCAACAGTATTAAATCCTAATTACAGAATAGTAGAATTTAGCAAGTTGTAAAGTTGCAATCGTAGTGTATATTTCAAGAGGAGCGTATAAAAATTTTGTTTTAAAAAACAAACGATGGAAACACTACTATAAGATCTGTCTACACAGTTGCAGTGCTTGCTCCAGTAAATAGAACTGCTTTTTATTCATGTGTTAACACCAACCACAAATCACTAAAATCCACAACTGGATTTTAGTGATTTGAACAAGTTACTGGCACCGTGTAACGTTAAGCTAACCACTGGCTTACTATGTATTTTCATTTTTCTTAACGTGGTGCAGAAATTTAAAGTTTATATTCTCAATTCGCAAAGAACAACTTACTTGTTGTATGGCTTGTAACCATCGTAATGGGCCCAGCTGTTGACTAGCCACACTATGTGTAACATGATGGCGTATCTTGCCATCACAATACCAACGATGCAAACGGTCCAAGGTTCATTCAATACACAACGTCCAATTGATACAGGAATTATTAAGAAATTTATTATGAACCACGGAATAAAATACCTGAAATTATATATATATATATATATATATATATATATATATATATATATATATATATATATATATATATATATATATATATATATATATATATATATATATATATATTTAATAAATATTTGCAAGAGTTTTACAAGATAATATATTTTTTTTATTGGAACAAAGTAATCGGCTGTAAAATATGAATACGAAAAACAACTAATTGGTAATTCAGTCAAAAAATTTAAAAAAAAATTACTGCATTTTCGATTTATTTAATGAAACGTCATGTTAAATAAATCGAAAATGCAGTAATTTGGCTGAATTACCAATTAGTTGTTTTTCTTAATATATTTTTTTAGTTCATCTATATTACGGTTCTTATTTTCTACAAAAAAATTGTTTTTAAATTATATGTCTGCTGTAAACATGTTTTATTTGAAGTTGAAACCCACGTGGAAAAGAGGAAATGAAGAACATTTTTTCTCTAATTCGTCAAATAATACCAAAATAACAATCAAGCTATAGAACACTATTGTTACAACAAAATTAGAGGCAAACAATTTTACCGGGCTTTCAAGTAAGCGGCCCAATTGTACAGGACCTGACACTAAAAATTTAGTAAAGTTGTAATTCTTACTTTTCTGCAAATTGTACAACGGGATCTGCCATAACATCGCTGACATCGATGAGTTTGCCTTTCTCTTTGACTTCTGGGTGACGCTTCATCATGAGCCATCCGCAGTGTGAGAAGAAGAATCCTCTGTTAGCGTTATGGGGATCTGCGTCGGTATCCGCGTACTTATGGTGGGTGCGATGGTCTCTAGCCCATTGTACTACGCCATACTGAAATATTACAAATACTTTACCATAGAAAACTTCGATTATATGCTGTCACGAATATGAATCTATGTTTTTTCTACTGCAATAATCTGTTATTCACGGGCAGGGATCCGAACCATAACGAAACCGTAACCGAATACCGCACCGACATTTAACATTTCATCGAGATACTCTTTAAAAATGATTAAGACTAAATAAAATTCATTGAAAAAATTAATATGTCTATTTTCTTGGAAATGAATATTTTAATTTCCAAGACGTTTGGAAAAGACAATTGATTAAAAAAAATATTTATAAAGTAAACAATTTTTAATGTCGCTTTTCTTTATTAAATTTTGGATTATTTTTTATTCAGTTGATTTCCTAAATTTTAATAATATACACTCGGCAATAACTCGGTTGACATCGTCGAAAACGGTATCTTCGAGTTCTGAGAAAATTGAAGTTTCCTCTTTAAGGTCATGCAAGTTTCACTCCCTGCTACCCTCTTTAGAAAATTATGTATGTACCTATTTTTATGTTCTCCCAAATTTTGTATATTACAATCTTTCGCATTATATTAGCTAATAAAAAGAATTTGTATATTTTTCAGGTCAAAATATGAAATTTCCTGGTTATGTTAATTTTACATTTGATCTACCTAATCAAATAATTGTTTTCAAATTTTTCAATTCATGAGTTTTACAATTTTGATTGTTGAACAATTATTATGCAGTTTTATTGTTTTGTGCTTGCATTTTAAACAGGAATTTTAAATTCAATTTTGAATTTCAAATTTGTATACCTAATAAAATTCTGAATTTTTAATTCGAAAAAATTCGAATTATACCTATTATCTAAGTCGATATTCAGCTGTGTTGTAGTGTAAAAAATTCAGTCATAAGAAAAAGTAAAAAATCTGCTGTGTCCACCACAGTGCTTCCCCTACTATAAGTTTTAATAACTTACTTTCGTAACGCCTTTAATTTTGTACTTATTTTTAAAATAAATTAATCTTTTTTCCCCAAACTATTTAAGTTGATACCAACTTCGGCATAATTTAAATAACATGTAAAAATCTCCCGCCATACTCTACCCTCTCTTTTTTGTTTTTACTATACTATAAATACTCACAAATATATTTTTTCACTTTATGTAAACTATAGAAGAAGATATAAACGATGATAAACTATTTTGACAGTATCACTGTCATAATCAATTTAAATTTACGTACCTACTACTAAAATCTAGTATGAAACTTGTCAAAGCTTCTAGCTGCAAAAAGTATAATGTAAAACTGGTTTTATGATTCTTGTATAATTACCTCTCGCCTCATAGGGGAGACCGGGGATGAAAGTAACATTTTTTCGTTTTTAATTTTTGTTTTCTAAACCTTTGCAAATTTTGGGCATCCATATTTATTAAACGATAGACCAGACATTCAAGTTATATTGGAAATTTTTATTAGATATGTTTTGTCAAGCAAGTTAACAAAAAAAATATATATGTATATAAGTAACAGTCATTGGGGTAAGATGTAACAGTTGATTATTGCAATAATTAGCAAGAATATGTAGTTTTTTTTCATATAATTTATCAACAAAACTGTTAGAAAAATATGAAGAAACATAAAAGACAATTATTTAATCTGAAAAGCTATCATCCGAGTCGTAATTTCTACATAAGAACATTTTTTAAAATTTAACACAGTTAACATGGGCCCATAATTTACATTGGAGACACTGCACCCACTGCTTCCCAGGAAAACTGCATGAATAGGGTTCACAACACATGAGGCAGAATGTTGCGACAATCTTTTTAGGTTTCTGGACTGTGGTCACTCCAGTTTCATCCACATTCCAGATTTGTGATATACTTAATTTGAGTTTTCTCACAACAGCCTCCAACTTATACAAAAAATTATTGACATTAGCCTTATTAAAAGATGTGGCCCGGCTTAAACTTGTAGCCTCAGGTACGCGAATTGATAGAGTGGGATTTCGTTTCATGAATGAGTTTGTCACTCCTTTCTTACATAGCAAAAGAGAGTAGGTAACGTGACAAATATTTAACTCTTTAGTTACTGCTCTAATCGGCCTGTTTTCATGACCAAAGAAACTCTTTATTATCAAATCTGAGGAGACAGTTCCTCGATTTGTTTTCAGTTTATAAGTTCTCATCTGCAAGTGGCAACATCAATTATATAATAAAAATAATATAATAATGGAAATATATGTTGGGGTTGGTTGTAACACTTTGTTACTATCAGCCCCAATGGTAAACTAAAGAAGTTTAGAGGAAAATTACACATAACCACAATTTCAATGGTGAATTGTATCATGCCGATTGATAGCTAACTAAAAATAGATTAAAATTATTTACTTACATTTTGATTATTATTCAAGAGCTTTTGGTAAAACCACTCATAAAGAAACACAGCGAATTTACTTTCAGCCGAAAAGCAGATACGAATTTTGTCTTGAACGTATTCTCAACGACAATGGCAAAACTCTACTTCGTGTCGACAGATTGATGTCTTTAAATGCTATAATAGCACTTATAGTGTCATTTGCCAAAAACTACGAAAACTATGGGCGATGTTACAACCTACCTCTGTTACTTTCATCCCCGGTCTCCCCTATTCTATAAGAGAGGTATTGTAATGGGTCAAAATTTTCGAGTAGGTATGAGTTTTTGGTGGATAAGCACGTTTCAGGGTCTCTACAATACGAATTTACTATTTTCACGATGATGTCTGTGTGTGTGTATGTGTGTGTGTATGTTTGTATGAATGTATGGACTGACGATTTTTCGTCCACGATAACTGAAAAAGTATCAAACCTTTAATAACAAAATTTCATATTTAATGTTTTAATAAGTATCTTAACACCGGATAACATTTTGGAAGAAATCCGCAAACCGGAAGTAGTACTTTTTGAAGCTTGATTAAGTTTTCTTTAAATATATTGGTACATTATTTATTTATGACGATTTTTTTAAAAATAATTTTGACAGCCGTTTAAAAATTGTAAAGCTAACAGAGACATTGGTAAATGTTGAACAGTGAAGCAAATTGTCTTCGGTCATTTGTTTGCGGAATTTAATGACAAAAAAACGTACCATTCCTGAGCCCATATACCAAAACATGATCCATATTCTGAGTGGCAATTTTGCCTTATACGTTCTGTGCGTCCATAGTCTGTGGGCTCCTGTTGTTATGGATAGACCAGCTATCGTACCATATGTATATGCTGAAAAATTAACAGTATATTTTCTACGTCTGCTTCTGAAAGTTCAGGTTTTTACATTGTTTTTCATGTTGAAAGCCAGCTGTTTGTCGCAAGTGTGTTGCAAAGTACTTTGTCGTACATTTTGAGCACTTTGCAACACAACACAGTTTTGTTTTATTTTGATTGTTCATTGTTTTTGTAACAACATTGATATTTCACAAAAATTTTAAAAATTTAACAATAAGTGTCAAAAAACGAATGGTTATTTTTGTATTTTTTTACTTTCTATTGTATTGCAGAAATAGAAAAAATAGTTTGTATAACACTCGTATTTTGTCGAACTTAAACGATTTTCATTCGCGTTCGACAAAACTATATTTTCAAAACTTGTTATACAAATAACAACCAATTGTAGCTAAAGCTAAGCCAGAAATTTGTATGTGTATAGGTCTATAGGTACTAGTTTTCTAATTAATACTGGATTCAAATTCAAATTAAATGACTTGATAACCCGGGAATCCATAATTATGCTTTTTAACCCTGCGGAGGTCTTGGTCCAAAAATTTCCACAGGAGGTCGCGGGTATCTGAGAGATACATACATTATAACTATGTTTTAAAATAAGAAAATACTTTAAAACAAACGTTGCAGATTATAATACATCATTGATTATTTATTTTCAGTTATAAAATATAAGGTTTATTCAACAAATCAAATAAATATAAAAATTTCTTACAAAATGAGACAAACATAGATTTTGAATGAAAATGACCACTAAACAAACTTAAACATAAATTTTTCAGAATTTTTAGTAGTGGTATTTGTAAAATTGTCATGGCAATCATTTTAAATGATATTGTTATGCTCAAGACATGAAAATGTTAGTTAAATAAAGAATCTTTACCAATAGTTACATTAGACTTCGTGATATCTGTCAGATACAATTTTAGTGTCGAATAGCATACAACTTGACACAAACAAACTTTAAACAAATCATGATGTAAACAGTATTCACTGTATACCTATATGCAAAAAATGATTAAAGAAATATTTTTTTAGAAACCGTTAACCATTAATTTTAAAGTTAAGTATACCGTTAACCGGTTTTATTGGCTACGGTTAACCGGTTTTTAACCAACTGCGGTTAACCCAGGAACGTAACTAGGATTTTTTATGTGTACCAAGGATTGGCCAGTAAAAAATTAAAGTGGGCTACACTTTTTATAGTAAAATTTTGGTTTTGAAAAATCCAAAAGTATGCCGAGTTAAACGAGAGGAAATTTTTTTTCACTAGTGAAGGAATTTGACTTAGTTCCTCCTGAAATTAATTTTGTAGAAAAACAGAAGAACAGAACCCAGTTAAGAGTGATCAACAAATTCCACTTATGTACCTAATCCAATTAAAAATATTAGTAATTGTCCTTCTATTTTGACAACAGTAGATTTGTCGTTTCTTAGATAAATGGCGGACCGTCTAATAGTGATTTATTCATACTTACTGAAAAGTGCGCTGAGAAACTTTCTTTCATATGCTACGTAAACTACTAACGAATAAACCGCAGCTATGTTAAGAACAGCAATTCCGATGACATTCCTCCATACTAAGGGCTGTTGAAACCCGAAATACTTTTCTATTCTTGATCCAAGACCCATCGTGATGTTGCTTTCATCAAATCGGAATGAAACTGAACAAATAGTTGAATTAGGTACTGACATATACACGTTATTTAAACAAATTATCATACTACGTAAAATTTTGAGGAGTCTATTGATTGTATTCAAATCAGTTCATTGGGCTTTAGTTTTTGGAAGTAATAGTTTCCCGTGCAATAAATTAGTACATTGTTACGTGATTACTAGTGTAAGTACATTAAACTTTAACAATAAAGTACATTAAACTTTAACATTATTGTGCGATATTCACTTCCTAAGATATCATCTGGAGATTATTGAATGAGATTGATGACGCTTCTTTAGAATCATTTGGATAATATTTTAGTTTCTTAATTATTTCAAAATAAAACTATAGACGCACAATATATTATCCTCGATATTATCTATCACGCCTTATGTGGCAGTTTATATTTTGAGTCATAATTATATACCGTATGAGTGGTAAACCAGCCTACCTAAAGGCTGGTTTATATTGATGTACCTGGTGACTTCTTCTGTGTTCTGTTAATATGAGCTATAGGTATTTCTATGTGACGGTTCATAATGACACTGGATTTAACGTTTACCAATACTATAACAGTAAGGTTCATCAACTTTTAAGTATCACTATATGGGTCCAGAATATTTCAAAAATATTGTTGAAATGAAGATGTTCATGATTACAATTATAGAGTTAAAGATCATATTTATAACGAAAGATTACATATATTATGATTGGTATAAAAATTTAATTTATTACTTGTTGAAATAAAAAATTCTACATCTGTTAAAATGTCACTTTCTCTGTCATAATTATAATTTTTTTGAATATAATATTTTTTTGCAATTTACTGGCATTCTGCTGGCGTGTCATAATGACAACATTTAAGCCTTAATTTGAGGACCATAATTGCGTTCATTATAGGTCAAAGGACCATAATGAATCCATGGTACTCCGTACCGCATAATAAAAAAAATAAAAATGAACCCGTAAAAACAAAGTTTTTGACTATAAATCCTTTATTTATGAGACTCGATCGATATTTATTTATTTATTTATTATTATTGTTTTCATTGTAACTCTTTCTTAGATAGTGTGTTTCAAGAAAGAGTTAAAAAGCGTAGGGTATGGCGGGAGGTCTTGTGGTGGTCACATCAGATTTTTTCTTGTGCCAAAGTAAATGTTGGATATTTATTTATTTATTTAAGAGCCCAATTATAAAGCAAACAAATAGTATGAGCACAAATAGTATGAGCACAATATAAAATGTCTTGTGCTGACCAGATCAGATTTTTTCTTGTGCCAAAGTAAATTTTTGTTCACAACGAATCTATGTACCAAATTTCAGATTAATTGGTTATGGGGAAATGAGTATGGCGGGAAGTCTTGTGCTGACCACATCAGATTTTTTCTTGTGCCAAAGTAAATTTTTGGTCACAACGAATCTATGTTCCAAATTTCAGATTGATTGGACATGGGAAAATGGGTATGGCGGGAGGTCTTGTGTTGGCCACATCAGATTTTTACTTCCTTGTACGGAGTAAGGAAGTATTGTAATCGCGAAAAATTTCGGTTCTCAGATTTTGACGAAAATATCCGTTTTGACCTTTTCTGAATCCATTATGACTAGTTTCGTCGTGACGTCTGTACGTACGTGCGTGCGTACGTACGTACGTACGGACGTATGTGTGTCGCATAACTCAAATACGGTTAGACGTAGAAAGTTGAAATTTTGTATTTAGGACTGTTATAGCATCTAGTTGTGCACCTCTTATTTTTTGTTTCAATCTACAAACCGGAAGTAGTACTTTTTTCAAATATTTCGATAAATATTTAATTTAAGACAATATTTTTTAATTTTAAATGAAAGATTATGTGCTTATTACCTACAATCGGTATTTTATAAATATTTTTGTATCTGGTATCATTTAGGAATAATTAAAGTATATACTACCTATTTATAATTTAGTATTTAACAAATTTTGTTACTACGTAAAATTTAAATGATTATGACATGACAGTGACAATAGTAAAATATGCTTTATATCTTCTTCTGCAGTTTAAATCAAATGACTACAATATATTTGTGAGTATAGTAGCAGTAGTAGTAGTACTAATATAATAAATTAAAAGAATTTTTTATATTATTCTACATTTTAGTTATTAAGAAAAGTATGAACACACAAGGCGTACAAGGAAGTCATATGGTGTCCACGTCAGATTTTTTCTTGTGCCAAAGTAAATGTTTGGTCAAAACGAGTCTATGTACCAAATTTCAGATTGATTGGATATGGGGAAAAGGGTTTGGGGTATGGCGGGAGGTCTTGTGCTAGCCACATCAGATTTTTTCTTATGCCAAAGTGCATTGTTAGGTAACAAATGTCTATTTGCAAAATTTCAGCTCGATAGGATCCCGGGAAGTGGGTCATTTTTACCTTCCGCTTACCTGTAAAGGAAGGTATTGGAATCATGCAAAAAATCGGGTAGTGAGTTTTTAGTGGATGAGCACGAATTAGGGTCCTTACAACTCATTTTTGATAGTTTCTCGATGATGTCTGTATGTATGTGTGTGTGTGTGTGTGTGTGTGTGTGTGTGTGTGTGTGCGTATGTGTGTGTGTGTGTGTATGTGTGTGGTCCGGGCCGATGCCGTCTGTTGCATAACTCAAATACGAATTATCCAAAAATTTTGATATTTGGTATTTTACAATTGTATACGAATAGGAAGAGCTCATTAGATTTTGATACAAATATCTTCACCGGAAGTGATATTTTTTGAAGATTGAAAAGATTAAGTGTCAAAAATTTCTATAAATTTGGATAAATATAGCATTTATTTGTAATAAGAATAAGAGGAAAAGTTATTTGCAATTTACGTTATAAAAAAATTGTCTTTATCTGGTAGCATTAAAGAACTGCAGTAAAATTTAAAAAATAAATTTATCAAATAAAACGTTGAAATCTTGTAATCCATGTTCGATTGATTTTTGTTTCTGCATAAAAAATATTGACAGATGAGATGGGTGACAATTTGACATACTAGCGCTATATAAGTCATAAGTAAGCTATTAAATTAATGTAGTAACTAAACGGAGGATTGCTTCCACACAAAAGAGTTTTCGTGTGAATGAATCTTTTGATTCAGGTGATATTAATTTCTGTGTTTGAATATTTTAGATTTTTATTTGTATATTTTAAATGGGCACTGGATTGTACGTATACATTTCTGTTTAAAGTCTAGATATGGCGGAAGGTTGTGTGATGGCCACGTCAGATTTTTGACTTTTGTTTTTTTGCCGTACGTACGTACGTACCTACGCACGACGATGAAGTTAATATAAAGGATTTAAAAAACAAGCAACTCGTTACTAAGGAAGCAAGTAAGGAAATTAAAAAATAGCACCTACTTACCTGATTTTTTATGTTCAGTATCAACTAATTTATTAATATTAATATTTTTTGACTAATTTGCGCCAGCAGGTAAAATTTTGTATGCAATACGGATCGTAAACAATCATTATGGTACGACATGTTATCAAACTCTGCTTTGCCTCGTCTGATAATCATCATAAGTAGTACCTACCATAATAATTGACGTTACGATCCTTATAACATAAATAACTATTATTGTATTATTGTGTATGTACAGCAAATATTAAATAAATAAATATATTATTATTATTATTATATTAAGAGAAGGGATAAAAAACAGTTCACTGTTTTAGTAATAACATAGATATTTATATTTAGCAATTAATTACTATATACATAATTTAATAATAGAATGAGAACATAATTTTTATTTTACAAAAAAAATTACAATCTGTGTAAGTTATAGATTATTCTACGTCAGATAATTAATAATAATAAAAATGATAAATAATATAATTCACAGATCAACATAATAAAACTGAAGATTTCGTTTCTATGAGAATATTTTGTTTGTCGTTTAAATATAAATGAATTCAATATAGGTACCTTTGTAAATAATGGGTTTAAAAATATACTACGTTGTGAATAAATCTTCAAACTTCGGTGCCATGCTGAAATATTAATTTTTAAACATGTAAACAAAAACAAAACTTAACATACTGCTTATACATAATTTATCTAAAATTTCTCGGTAGTTGTATGCTAGTTGATTTTGTCCTTCCCTTTTATATTTCAGTATTTTGTTCTTCAGTTTGATCCTCCGTTGTGTCAAGCTCTACGATTTGAGCCACAACTTTGAAAAATGCTTCTAATATTGAAATTTGTTGAAGGCCAATAATTAGTTCTGCTTTGAACACGTCTATTTCCATGTTGATGCCTTTGTATTACTTCATAATCTGACACTATAAATTTAATTTTTATTGTTTTTATACTTGTAATCATTTATAATGAAAACAAATGGATTCAATTATTGTCAACTGGAATTAATATTTACATATAGGCCTATTGTACTTCTTAGTTATTTTAAGAACTGAGCGTATTCCATTGGAAAATTGTTTGTATCAAGTTTCATTTCTCATATATGTATTTTCATATATTGTTTTGTTGAGCATATTCGTATATTTTTTACAAATATTTGCATTTCATATACTGAGAAAAATGTATATTTACGATAAATATATTTATATTTACCTCCAATAAATTTGATATTAAGATAACAAGAAAAGTGACACAAACATTAATATAATTACGGAAACAATTCAAAGGTATTAGAGAAGAAGATTTGAGCAACAAAAATAATTTATGTAAATTGTTTAGAAATAAGAAATATTGTTTATTTTAACCCGTACAAATACCAGAATTCATAATTTATATAAATTCTACTTTTTTAAATCCCATCTTCTCACATTTGGAGTGGAGATGCCTGATCCGGCCACTTAGGACTGGTAGACTGGACATTCCTTTCTTAAGGAGGCTTCCCACGACGCGTGGCTCGTCGCGCCACTACCTGAGTATACGAGCCACGCTCCACGAGCCTTTATGAGCCTCGACCATTCCCACGACACGTTGTAGCGCGAGTACAGAGGCTTGCACACGCATTCACGAGCCACCCGCCAACTGGATTGTTTGACGCAGTACAAAATGAACAATCAACAGTAGAATATTACTGCCTGTGCAGCTTCGTATATTTTATTGTCGGGTGAATATTGTTGGAAGCGCACATGCGTCGTGGGAATGCACACACACACGCCGAGACTACATGCGCACGGCGCGTTTTCTTTGACTCGTGCCAAATTTATCGACAACTGACGGGACGGGCTCGCAGCGCGAACGCGTTAGAACGAGCCACGAGCCAACCCCTTCCCACGACGCGTGGCTCGCCAAACCAGTAGTTAGCGACGCGTACGAGCCTCGCGCCGTGGGAAGGCGCCTTTAGCAAGTAGGCAAGCTGCAAGGCCCCAACCTTTTAATTTCATACGATTAATAAAATGTCCACACTAATTTGGTCTAAGATTCATAGTCTATGCAACTCTAGTTCAGGGCCTTAGCCAAGGAGGGCCAGGCAGGGCAAGGCCCTTCCTGTAAAAACTCTTGGCCTTCCTGGCGCCGAAAAGTTGGTTTGTATCTACTTTCATCATTTTACAGATAAAAATCTTGGAAAATTAATATTATATTATTTATTTGCAAAAACTATAGATGGAATCTTCGAATCAGAAACTGAAAGCGGTCCGTCTATGTTTTTTCCGAATTTCTAGAATACTGTATAGATTTTACTTTCTTTCTATTCCACTCTTTTCCCCACTTACTACGGCTGCCTGAAACCAGCCCGAAACTCGTATTTTGCCGTATTCAACCTATGCAATGTCATTTTGAAATACTGTAAAAGTGTTTTCGTTGCGAGTAAACTGTCAGATTATTCTTGTTTTCAAGATAATGTTTTTATAAACATTTAATAGAGAAAGATTGGATCTACAGATGCGCCTTTTTAAAATAAATTTCTATCATAAGATATAACCCTGTAAACTTTTCATAAATTGGATTTTGTTTTAATTTTTCGGAATTTTTATAATCATGTACAACTTTTTAATCAAAATTTTAAAATGGCAGATCTATAGATCTATGGATCCATTGTATCAAATCCTTGTTGAAATAAAATTTTACCATTCTTGTACTGGCCACAAAACACTCGCTACGTTAGTAGGTACAATTTATAGTCCGGTCAAATTAGACCAAAAAATAAGAGTAAAGTTACCTAAATGCCCACCAAGCTGAAAATCGGTAAGATTGTTTGAAATATCATTAAAAACAAAATTTGAAAGGTCCCCATCTTTCCCCTGTAAGGAAAAAATTTTATTCAAGGTCAAAGGTAAAAAAATGAGTTTTTCGCGATTTTCAGCAAAACGGTAAGTTTTATCATAAAAATATCTCAGACAAAAATTGTAGATCATATTTTTCTATCGGTTATTGTAATTTACACTACTAATATAAAATATACATAAGTTATAACTATAAGAATATCAGGTAAAATGAAGCCCAGTCCCTTAATTATACGCCATTGAAACCTTGAGAAAACGGTGACCGGACAAAACAGAACAATGAAAAAACAGAACATGAAAAAACAGAACATGAAAAAACAGAACATGAAAAAAAAGAACATGAAAAAACAGAACAGTGAAAAAACAGAACAATGAAAAAAGAGAACAATGAAAAAACAGAACACTGAAAAAACAGAACAATGAAAAAAGAGAACAGTGAAAAAACAGAACACTGAAAAAACAGAACATTGATAAAACAGAACATGAAAAAACAGAATATGAAAAAAAAAATAACAATGACAAAACAGAACTCAAGAAGGGATTTGTTAGCTTTGATTAGTTTATGTCAAAAAAACGGAGTTTTGTTGGACTCAATTAGGGTTTTGTTAGTATTGATTAGTTTATTTTTAAAAAAACGGAGTTCTGTTGGACTCAATTAGGGTTTTGTTAGTATTGATTAGTTTATTTAAAAAAACGGAATTCTGTTGGACTCAATTAGGGTTTTGTTAGCATAGATTAGTTTATGTCAAAAAAACGGAGTTCCGTTGGAGTCAAGAAGGGTTTTGTTAGCATAGATTAGTTTATGTCAAAAAAACGGAGTTCCGTTGGAGTCAACAAGGTTTTTGTTAGCATAGATTAGTTTATGTGTTCTGTTTTTTCATGTTCTGTTTTATCAATGTTCTGTTTTTTCAGTGTTCTGTTTTTTCAGTGTTCTGTTTTTTCACTGTTCTGTTTTTTCATTGTTCTGTTTCTTCAGTGTTCTGTTTCTTCAGTGTTCTGTTTTTTCATTGTTCTGTTTTTTCATGTTCTGTTTTTTCATGTTCTGTTTTTTCATGTTCTGTTTTTTCATGTTCTGTTTTTTCGTGTTCTGTTTTTTCATGGTTCTGTTCTTTCATGGAATCGAGAAAACATCTGTCCCCTGTTCAATTGTGTGCGTGGCTAGGGTCTTATACCTAGATATAGATAAGATGTTAAATAAATATTGTAAGATATAATTTATTCTTTGAAATGTCGTATGACAAATTGTAACTATCGCAGAATTTTCTATATTTTTTTGCAAAAATGTTAAAATGCTTAAAGAAAATATCATTTCCGGTTGGCAGATTTTTACCAAAATCTAATCAGCTCTTCATTAACATATACAAATGTATATTGCAAAATATTAGAATTTTTATGTTCAGAAGAATTTGAGATAATGAATCAGAACGAAAGACTATAGTAGGCGCACATACAGACTTCCATACATACACACAGACACACACACACACACACACACACACACACACACACACACACACAC
Organism: Agonum fuliginosum; assembly: GCA_947534325.1. Lineage (NCBI taxonomy): Eukaryota > Metazoa > Arthropoda > Insecta > Coleoptera > Carabidae > Agonum > Agonum fuliginosum. Next base: position 7,898,391 of record OX384033.1, read on the forward strand.
ACACACACACACACACACACACACACACACACACACACACACACACACACACACACACACACACACACACACACACACACACACACACACACACACACACACACACACACACACACACACACACACACACACACACACACACACAGACATCATCGTGAAAATAGTCAAAATAGGTTCTAAAGGTGCTAAAACGTGCTTATTGACAAAAATCTCGACATCGAATTTTTTCGTGTGTGTGTGTGTGTGTGTGTGTGTGTGTGTGTGTGTGTGTGTGTGTGTGTGTGTGTGTGTGTGTGTGTGTGTGTGTGTGTGTGTGTGTGTGTGTGTGTGTGTGTGTGTGTGTGTGTGTGTGTGTGAGTGTGTGCGTGTGTGTGTGTGTGTTTGTGTGTGTGTGTGTTTGTGTGTGTGTGTGTTTGTGTGTGTGTGTGTGTGTGTGTGTGTGTGTGTGTGTGTGTGTGTGTGTGTGTGTGTGTGTGTGTGTGTGTGTGTGTGTCTGTGTGTATGTATGGAAGTCTGTATGTGCGCCTACTATAGTCTTTCGTTCTGATTCATTATCTCAAATTCTTCTGAACATAAAAATTCTAATATTTTGCAATATACATTTGTATATGTTAATGAAGAGCTGATTAGATTTTGGTAAAAATCTGCCAACCGGAAATGATATTTTCTTTAAGCATTTTAACATTTTTGCAAAAAAATATAGAAAATTCTGCGATAGTTACAATTTGTCATACGACATTTCAAAGAATAAATTATATCTTACAATATTTATTTAACATCTTATCTATATCTCTTACCAATAAAGGAAAATTATTTTTCAAAGCTATATAATTTTACCTACCACGATTTGTAAATCACAATATAGGAAAAAATTAAAAACAAAAATGAATATGTCAATGTGACAGATGAACAGACGTATGCACAATTTCTAAAATGTTTGTGGCACCATTTTAAAAGAAATGTAAATATTACTAACTGAACATAATGTAATAAGGTAATAATAAAGTTAAATTTTTATCTATAAAGAGCTAATTAAGAACTAAGAACTATAAAATTATTTTCAAAAATTCACATAAATTACAGTGTTAATGCGAGAGGTCGTGTGCTGGCCACAACAGATTTTTTTTCTACGAGCCACCGTTTTTGAGATATAACGATTCAAAAAGTTGTAAAAGTTGTAATCGTCATAATATGCACACGTTTCCTCGCCACCTATGAGGTAGTGTACTTAGCGCGTTTTTTTTTTTGTGGTCTCCTCAGTAGGCCTATTCCACGGGTCAGTTTTGATCTTGTTTAATTTGAAACTATTGAAAAATAATGGATATTAGCAGAGATTGAAAAGATAAAAGCAATTTAAGTTAAAAAATCTGACGTGTCCGTTACAATACCTCTCGCTTTGACATTGAAGTATTATTATTTAACCTCGTATTTAACCAAATATTAAGCTTTAATTTATATAAAATACAACAACACCGTATAACATTTGATATAATAATATAAAATAATCATACATTATATTATTTCTATTTATCTGTCACATTGACAATTTTTATTTTTGTTTTAAATTTTATTTCTATTTCGGGATTCACAAATCGTGGTAGGTAAAATTATATATTTAAAAAAAATATATTTCTTTATTCGTTAAAGATATAGAAACAAGTAAGATTGAATATTGTACAATGTAATTTCTTCTTTCATGTGTGGTATGTCAAATTGTAACAATCGCATTATTTTATACAATTTTTGCAAAAAATGTTATAGTGCTACAAGGAAAGTACCATTTCCGGTTGGTGGATTTTTACCAAAATCTTTTCAGCTCTTCATTAACATATATAAATGTATAATGCAAAATATTAGAATTTTATGTTCAGTAGAATTTGAGATAATGAACCGGGACGAAAGGCTATAGTAGGCGTACATACAGACTTTCATACACACACACAGACACACACACAGACACACACACAGACATCATCGTGAAAATAGTCAAAATAGGTTCTAAAGGTGCTAAAACGTGCTTATTGACAAAAATCTCGACATCGAATTTTTTCACGATCCCTATACCTCTCTAGGCGAGAGGTAAAAAAAGTAGTGAAATTTAATCGTCCGAGTCGTAACTTTCAAAACCTTCTTCTTGATCTTCTTGTTCTTGTTCGTCTTGTTCTTGTTCTTCTTGTTCTTGTTCTTCTTGTTCTTGTTCTTGTTCTTCTTCATCTTCATCCTGAGTGGATGTAAACTGCGTTAATAGCGATGTATCGCATGTTGCCTCGTTGGAATCAAACGGATCCTCTACTGTTGGTGATTCAATATTAGAGCACAACCGGCCTTGACAATGTGTACATGCCGGAGAACAGAACAGTCCGACTTTTTTGCAACCACATTTAGCACTGCATCCCTTTTTGCAGTTGCAAAAAATCGAGTTCAGCAGTTTTTCCGGCGCAGGTGGAAGTAAAGTGTGCACTGGTTCTAATAAATTGTTGACCAACTTCCAACCCCAGTCTGTAGGGTCTAGCTGATAACCAAGCCACACTTGAACTTGGTAATATACCCTAAAAAGATGTTGATGAGCAGCAACTGAGGTTGGAGGAAGACAAGCTAATTGTACTTGTTTTTTACTTTTGGTGTTTTTAACGAAACATGCATATCTATACTTATCTAAGCAGGTAGTTTTTTAGGAGCTCCGTACATAGAAAGAAGAAAGCGAATGCCGTTAGTAATAATTTCTTGTCGAGTAGAATTACTATTTTTGAAAACTTTTATTATAGTAGGTATAAGACCCTAGCCACGCACACAATTGAACAGGGGACAGATGTTTTCTCGATTCCATGAAAGAACAGAACCATGAAAAAACAGAACACGAAAAAACAGAACATGAAAAAACAGAACATGAAAAAACAGAACATGAAAAAACAGAACAATGAAAAAACAGAACAATGAAAAAACAGAACACTGAAGAAACAGAACAATGAAAAAACAGAACAGTGAAAAAACAGAACACTGAAAAAACAGAACACTGAAAAAACAGAACATTGATAAAACAGAACATGAAAAAACAGAACACATAAACTAATCTATGCTAACAAAAACCTTGTTGACTCCAACGGAACTCCGTTTTTTTGACATAAACTAATCTATGCTAACAAAACCCTTCTTGACTCCAACGGAACTCCGTTTTTTTGACATAAACTAATCTATGCTAACAAAACCCTAATTGAGTCCAACAGAATTCCGTTTTTTTAAATAAACTAATCAATACTAACAAAACCCTAATTGAGTCCAACAGAACTAAAGGTTCTAAAGGTGCTAAAACGTGCTTATTGACAAAAATCTCGACATCGAATTTTTTCGTGTGTGTGTGTGTGTGTGTGTGTGTGTGTGTGTGTGTGTGTGTGTGTGTGTGTGTGTGTGTGTGTGTGTGTGTGTGTGTGTGTGTGTGTGTGTGTGTGTGTGTATGTGTGTGTGTGTGTGTGAGTGTGTGCGTGTGTGTGTGTGTGTGTGTGTGTGTGTGTGTGTGTGTGTCTACTATGTTCTTTCGTTCTTATTCATTATCTCAAATTCTATTGAACATAAAATTCTAATATTTTGCATTATATATTTCTACATGTTAATGAAGAGCTGATTAGATTTTGGTAAAAATCTGCCAACCGGAAATGGTATTTTCTTGAAGCATTTTAACATTTTTTGCAAAAAATATAGAAAATTCTGCGATAGTTACAATTTGTCATACGACATTTCAAAGAACTAATTATATCTTACAATATTTATTTACCATCTTGTCTATATATCTTACCAATAAAGAAAAATTATTTTTCAAAGACATATAATTTCACCTACCACGATTTGTAAATCACAATATAGGAAAAAAATTAAAAACAAAAATGAATATGTCAATGTGACAGATGAACAGATCGAGGAACAGATGTATACACAGTTTCTGAAATTTTGGTTGCACCATTTATAAAGAAATGTATAAATATAAATATATTATAACTGGATTTGAAACTTAGTAGGTACCTACCTAGGAGCTGAAATTTAATTAATAAAAAACTGACAGTCTGTGAGTAAGTTTTTATCCTTCCATTAAACGTATCCAGTCAAGAAGAATCATCGATTCATTATTAACTGGATATAATGTAGTAAGGTAATAATAAAATAAAAATTGTATCCACAAAAAGCTAATTTGATTTCAATGTCAATCGGAATCGGTACGTTGCTTGAAGAACTATAAAAAAATGACAAAAAGTAGCCTAACAAAAACCAAATTCACATATTATAGTGTCAAGGCGGGAGGTTATGTGCTGGCCACAACAGATTTTTTGTAGATAATTTTATGATCTACAATTTTTGTCTGAGATATTTTTATGATAAAACTTACCGTTTTGCTGAAAATCGCGAAAAACTCATTTTTTTACCTTTGACCTTGAATAAAATTTTTTCCTTACAGGGGAAAGATGGGGAACTTTCAAATTTTGTTTTTAATGATATTTCAAACAATCTTACCGATTTTCAGCTTGGTGGGAATTTAGGTAACTTCGAATGTCTAATTTGACCGGACTATTATGCTGGATTTTAGGAGGTAGACGAGCCTGTATCACCGTTGTATTTTCACCGTCATGCCAGGCACCGCGTGTCTTCGTTCAATACGGTCTTCCACGGTTTTTCAAAAACCTCAAAAATAAATTCTATAATCATAAAAAATAATATTTACAATAATTTTTCTGTCGAGAGAAGTCGATGTGACGAGCAAACGCGATTATAAAATGAACGGCGTTTGAAAAGGTCCCGAAAGACCGCCATGTTGATGTGACGTCACTACGCACGTTGGCGCTCAGCCGCAGCATTGTTTGCAATGGAGCCGCCGACAGAAATGTCGGTTTTGCCAAAAAAAGCGGCAAATAAGTATTTCATAGTACCTGGGTGCGACAGCAGCAGTCATCGCAAGCGGACCAAGTTGTTTATAAACGTTTTACATTAAACATGTTGTGTATCCATTTAAAATGTAAAGTTAGATTTGTTGTAAAATAACAAAAATATAAATTTATGTATAGTTAAACTGGTAACCTTTAATTTTAACAAATATCCATCGCCAGTGCTGGATTACCCAATAGGCAGTTGCCTAGGGCCCCCGGCTGACGGGGGCCCCGACGAATTGAAAAAAAATGAACTTTTTGATAAAAGTAATTAAACATGTTAGACATTTTAGTTTTGCAACCAAATAAAATTGTATTAATTTTTGAGACATAAAAGCAACTATCAAATTCTTAGCTTATGTGATTTTTTTTGAGATATGTGAACATGTACCTACTTCCGCTTCGGCGCTGCGATCATAATATGAAGTGGACGGGAATACAAATTGTAAAAATCTTTAAAGTTTTGTTTATGCTAAAATAAAATAGAAAATTTTATTTAAATTGTAGTGATTGTATTTTTATTTCGAGTTGGGGTGTGAGGGATGAGTAAAACGGGGCCTCTCGTTCACAATTGTCTAGGGCCCCTTCGAGTGTTAATCCAGCACTGTTCATCGCAATATGAATAACGTCCTTAACAAGGTAGAGTGAAAACATTTATAGGTTATTTGAGTATTTTCCAATATGTATCAAAATCTAACAAATCACTTAAACAGTATTTTACTTTACTAAGAACACAAAACAGACATTACTTCCAAGATAATAATCATAACAAACACGTAGGTTCGTAGGTACCTGTGAGCTTTGACTCCACTCGTTTCAGCTGCGTTGAAAAACTCACTTTTTGAGAAAAAATCGGCAACCATTAGCACATGAACCTTTGGTAGATTATCTGGCTGCCCCTTTACGAACCCGTCGGAACTCTTTTTGGTCCAGATTGGATTCTGAGTCGATTTAATCGACGACTCGTATCTCTCATGCACTGACTGTCGGTCGTCAACATGCGTAATGACGTCACAGCGGCGCTCGGCCAATAACAGCGTTTTGTCGGTCACGTGACAAAGTTTGAAAGATTTACGATATTTAATGTTGTTTATTGACTTGTTGCAATGAAAAAAAAGTTTTTCCTATGGTATGATGTATTATAGGTTATGAATTTTACGTTAAGACACAAAAAGGTTATATTAATTTTTTTCAGGAAGACCCTATTTGATTTGATAAAAGGAAAACTAAAATTTGAAAATATAAATTTTGTTTTCTAAATGTTTTTATGCTTCTATGTTATCCGACAATTATTTACTTTTGCACATGACGAAAGTAAAAAACATGCAGCTTCAAATCCCTTGAAAAATGTAACTTTCAATTATAAGACATTTGACCTTGACTGAAAATTTTTTTTCGCCTGTGGCGCATTTTCTTTCTTGAAACAACAATGTTGCCCTTTCTACAAAATATTTGGCCCTTCCTAGAAACATAACCTGGCTACGGCCCTGCTCTAGCCGCGAAAGTTAATCTATTATTTTACCTTGTTAAACAAAAAATAACTATTAATTTATTCAGTCAGTTTTTAAATAATTGTTACAAAATAATAAACATGTTTAAAACAGGCCATTTCTATTTCTAGGACGGCACAATTAAGATGAAAATGAAAAAAATACATTTTTGAATAAAAAAACCAAACTTCATTATTAAACATAAAAAACAAATTAATTTGTGTAAAAAATTATTGTTCAATTAGGTTTACACACCCAAAACTGAATATAGCAAAAGCATCTAGCAAATGTTCAGGTTTATCACTAACCTGCCAAAGTTTTGTTTGCCAAACTCACTTACGTGATTTGAAATCAAAATAATTTACAAAATGTTAAAACTACAGTATACTTTACATTTGGAACATTGACAGTTAACAATCACGTCATATCATTTGCGAATGTTTATAAAGTAGGTACAAAATAATTACAAAAATGAAACACACTACCCAAATCTGCGATTGTAATAATAACGTTTATAATTAATCTACTTATACATAATTATCATCTGCTTGGATATTCATTCAAAACTAGAAAATAAATATATAGAATATTCATACATACGAAAATGCAACACTGCAGGAGTTGCAAATCTAAAATTTATAAATCATTCACAGAAAAATTCAAATCTAGAGTTTTAGATTCGACATAAATTAAAACACAGGAAGATTCAAATTTTGAACTAGTTTGTCTTTTCAAAACAAGGGACATACATAATTAATGGCCAGTTGCACCGCTTCCACTTAAATTTTATTCTTCCCTTAAATGAACAATATCTAATCAAAATAAAATTGTCAAACGTAGAAATAACATTGCTGTCATGAGTTCGATTCGATATTTTTCATTTAAGTAACACTTAAAATTTAAGTAGAGGCCGTGCAAATGCCCATAACTGAACTAAATAAACAAATCAATACCATTCTTGAGTCGAGTCCTACACATAATATGAATTTATTTTAACGTGAAACATTGGATTTATCATATCAACAGTTACGAATTTGGCAACAATGTATGTATTAGATCGTTTCAGCGTTCTTTTTAAAATGAAACATAGGGAATAAACTTGAATTTGTTAATAGTTGCCACACTGCTGCTACCAGGAAATACAATGTATTTATTAAATTGAGAAACAATTAAAAGTTTAAGTTGAAAAAGTTCTTAGGAGCTATTACTTAGTTAAATTGATTTCATGTTTCATTTTCAAAAGAACGCTCCAATACATATTGCTGTCAAATTTCGTATCCATGGATATCAAGAATCCTATGTTCCACATTAATAATAATAATAATAATAATAAGCGTGCGACGTGATTTAGCCGAGGGCTAAAAACACGTCAAGAGCAAGTTATGCCCATGGTACATACCAACATACCTAACTTTATCTACAACTAATGTATAACATTAACATTAAATGTGTGAAGTTTGTAGCAACTGAAAATAATACCAAGGAATTCTCTTCTCTGCACCAATCAGAAAATTACTTTGCCTGAATCAATTTCTCCGAGCAAATTATTTTTAAAAAACATTGCAATGTTTAATTATGTAACTATGGTGATAGAGAATTGACATTTGGAAGTGTCAAAATTTTTGTGTATCGGTATTTACTCGTATTTTATTATAATCTTGTATGTAATATATTAGTCGTAGATAAAGTACAGTAAACCCGCTATAATGGCTATTATTTCCTCATATGATTAAAACCCTTGCCCGCTCGTGTTATAAACTTTATCTTCAGGAATAATAGCATCCATTATAGCGTCGTTGTATAATATACTAATATGCACAGTTGTAGATTTTTAAATAAATAAATAAATAAAATTTATTTGTTCCAACGGTTCCGTTCAATTGGTTTAAATAACCAAAATTGACTAAACTCTTGGACTGTTGCAAAGATACCAAAAAAAATCAGAAAATAAACAAAAATTTAAATGTCAAAGTTATCATTACTGAATTAAAGATTTACAAGATTATTTATGTTAAATGTAAGTAAAAATTATGTTATTTAAATAAAAAATTGTACAACTAATTACAGAAAATGATTTGTATAGGATTATCAGTAGTTTATAAGAAAGAAATTGGAAACCTAAAGTGATTGCATTTATTTGACGTTTCTTTATGGCGCACTGCGCTATAAAGTGGTCCGTGGGCTAAAGTGACGTTTATGTCAAAAATATTGCGTATAACTGTCAAATTAGGATGACTGCATTTATAATACTCGGTTTTGTCTATAACTTTTATAGATTTGTATCTGCCTGCATGTGTTTGCATTTATGCTAAAACTAAAATTATATATTGAATTTCCTGTGATAAATCTTATTTACGAATTTTCTAGATTTGCATCTTCTGGCATTTTCCTATGTATGAATATTCTAGATTTGTATTTTCAGGTGTTGAACCAAATCCCATTATGCCTTATAAAATTAATACAAACTAAATTAAAACTATGCCCTCCTACTTAAATCCCCGTCGATCTTTGTGAACGAATTTATTTTATTCCTACTCTTTATACTTTCTTTAGTTATCAAATTGACATCATTCCGATTGATGTCATCATCTAAGGGTCGCGGTACTTCTCCATGGTCCATCATTCCGTTTTTGTCAAGGATTTTAGCAATCATTGAAGATGGCGCACGTTTTAAGTCATAGGCAAGGCCTAAGTATTCGCAGAATTTGATGAACCTAGCGCCACCTTTGAAGTCGTTGTAGACTTCACCGATGCGGTAGTCCCAGGGAAACACGTGGTGGAAGTTGTGCCAACCTTCCCCAAGGGAGAAAACGGACACGTAGCGGTTTTGGACGGCCAAGATGTTTCTGAAAATAAGACATTTACTGTTATTTTTACCTAAATGCTGGGTTTCGGTCTGTGACATTACACATAAATATACAAAGGATACAATTATTTATTTAAATAAATAAATAGTATTCTTCGTGCACTTTTTAACTCAGAAAATTAAATTACAAATGACTCAATACAAGTCGTCAAAATGAATTTCATTATTAAGATTTTTTAAATAAATGAATTTTTTAATTAACTAAATACATATTTTTTTGATGATGTATACTGATATATTAGACGTCAGTTTCTTAGTAGGTATATTAATGTAAAAATTCAAAAAATTTAAATTTTATATACTGCATACTGTAGTATTAATTATTATGAATCCGATAGTAAGATACCTACTATTGTCATAATATGAGATTCTGTATAGGATAAGTTAAATATTCAAAGTTCAATATATTACCTTGTTTCTGAATGTATAATAATTTTATTTTAAGGTATATTTTTAAAGAAATTTGTGTGAAATTTCAAGTAGATTTATAATCCATCTTTATTCACGGTCGTATCATAATTTGGCAGTTATACACGAATTTCTTTGACATAAACGTCACTTTATAGTTCAGTGCGCCATAAAGAAATGTTAAATTAATGCAAACAAGTTCAGATTTCCAATTTTCCTCAAATAAACTACGAATAGTCCTATAAACAACGATTTTCAGTAATAGTTGTACAATTTTTTATTACATAACATCATTTTTACTTATATTTAATATAAATTATCTTGTAAATGTTTAATTCAATAATGACAACTTTGACATTTTGATTTTGTTTATTTTTGGAATTTTTGGTATCTTAGCAACAGTGCTAGAACTTTGTAATTTTTGGTAATTTGAACAAATAATAGCTATTAATATAACAAGAATATTATGCGATTTATAATTCCGAGGATGTTGCTAAGAGACGAGGTGAAACCGAGTCTCTTTGAACATCCAAGGGGGCTTAAATCGCATATATTCGCGTTATATTCAAAGCTTAATCGTATCATCAAAGATAGCGATGTTAAAACAAATCAAGAATTTTATTTGTCAATTAGTTGACAGTTCGCATATTATGGAAGGTTTTGATGTTATTATGGTTGTATCTAACGTATTAAGTCCGTAACTAATGAATTATAAGTATCTAACGTATTATAAGTAACTAACGTATTATGTTGTTTATTATTATCAAAAAATGTTGCATGTTATAAGGTAATAACAGTTGATGATACGATTAAATAAATAAATAAATCTATTAGAAAATCTTCAACCGTGCATTAAGTTGGGTATGTACCACGGGCATAACTTGCTTTTATGGCTCTTGAAGTATTTTTAGCCCTCGGCTGACGCTCGGGTTCAAAATTACGTCTCAAGCTTCTTTACAGCCTTTTAATACATAAATAACTAATATTAATTGGATCGATAGTTTCGAATAAAACTTATTAAAACTAACACAGACTAAAATACTTACTTATTATATGGTTTCGTGCCATAAAAATGGGCAAAACTGTTTACAATCCAAGTCAAGTTTAATTGCAAAGCATATCTGAAGAACATAATACACATAATTGCATTGTACCATGTTTCGTTGAAAAATACTAAAGGTATTGTAATAGGCATAATTATGTGGAAGAATATTAGCAGTGGAACAAAATACCTGAAAATAAAAAAAAGTTTACAAAAATAATTGCTACAGTAGAATGAAATTAATGTTATTTGGTAAAATTATTATTAGGTATTTCTAAAAAAAATCTGATGTGGCCACCACAAGACCCCACGCCATACCCCACTCAAAATACAAAAAATGTATAGGCACCACGATGTATAATACAAATACGGTGAGTGCACTTGGCAAAAAAATTCGGAACTACTTTATCCACGAATATTGCGGGTTGCAATGTCAACTAGATGTGCTAAATAAATGCATCACCTTGGCATCTATATATATAAAGTAAAGTGTCCTGACTGACTGACTCAACAACGCCCAGCCCAAACCCGTAAGCCTAAAAATGTGAAATTTGGACAGTATATTCGCTTTATGATGTAAGCGCTCACTAAGAAGGGATTTTTTGAAATTCGCCCCCTAAAGGGGGAAAAGGGGATAAAATGCGTTTTTACGAATTTCTCAATATCTCTTAACTCAGACGATATATCAACTTGATTTTTACATGCAATGGTAGCGCATCGAAATATTTAAAACCCATGTTTCAGGATTTTGTCCTAATCAGCTTCTTAAGGGGGGAAATGTAATTTTCTGGGGGAAAATAATTTTAGTTTATAAGTTGCTTTGGAAAACAAATAAAAAATTGAAAATAAAAACATGTCACACTATCGTGATTTAGTTATAAAAATGTATGTGTCAAATACATGTGTCAAATAGATATTATTTATTCATAAGAATGTATAATAAATAAGTTAAAATAAATTAAATAGAAACTGAAAATAAGATTAACAAATATGAAGCCCTGAAAGAGTAATTAAATTAAGGTTTGTAATCTTATCGTGCAATTTTAATTTTCAAATGTTTATTGGTTTATAAGGAGATGGTTATTTTTGCCTTTTATATTTTTAGCACTTAACTATTCATAACACGCCTTTTACCCGCATATTGTGAGTAATCGAAAAAGATATACAAGAAATTAATCCTTGTGTAAGGTTTTACTAGCACTAGAGTGCACAAGTACTAGCTGTTAATTCACGGGTACTCATTATGGTCATAAAGTAAGAAGACTTTATGCTCATGGTTATGGTAGTTATTGGAAACTACACACGGGAGAATGAGATTTTTGTACATGTGTCAAAAGCGCACGTTAACCTTTAATAAAAATCTGCTGTGGCACTCATAACAGGCTTTGCAATAAAATAGGCAGACAGTGTTAAAATGACAGCTGTTAATGTCAAAGTGACAGATGACAATATCAAAGTGACAGCTGACAATGTCAAAGTGCGACGTTTAAAATTCGAGAATTAAAAATTATTTTTTTTGTAAATAAACAAATTAAAAATTTGAGTCGAAAATTCATACGCGTTCTCAAGTTATTGTGCTTACCGACAAACCGAGGGAGAGACAGACAGACCGAACTGATTATTTTTAAAATTATGGTTTTTGGGTTCAGTAGGGTCTAAAACGTGAAGATAATAATAAGTGTTAATCAGAGGCAATCTTCATAAGAGTTCCTATCAAAACCGAGTATGTGGGGCTCAAAGTAAGGTATTTTGGATCCCTTCCCCCCACGTCTTCAAATTAAAACAAACCGTAGCGAAGCACGGGTAAAACGCTAGTCACTAATAAATGTTACTGACAGTTTTTAAGTAGCAAACAAGCAAACTTTATCTGTCAGTGTCAAATAATTGGAATACTTATAATTTGGTTCAGTGTTTTAAATTGAAAAGCAGTGATTATTTATTTAAATTAGATTAGGTATCATATAATTTGTACATCGTATTGTTTGAAAATTTGTTTTTATTGATGATCTAACGAAGAATACTAACTCACTAAAATACTCATTTATTATAAAATCTACTTAATATAATATATAATGTAACTATAAGCAAATCATTGGTATGGTCGGTAATGTGTCAATGTTTGTTTTTCTTAACATTCTTCATGATGTAATAATAAATGAACATTGATCATACAATGTCTAGCCATATTTTGAACTTTAATCGCCATTACCAAACAATGTAGAAAAATTAATAATTTGTTAATTGTATATTGAAAGTACAAAAACAAAGAAACATTTATTTTCAGGAAATTCTATTACCTACCTACGTACGAGTATAGTTTGTTTTTTGTTCATAGAATGAAATAAGCAGTATTTGTACTTTAATCCTTAAAATTAATACTATTTTGTGGAAAATAATTATGTTACCGAAATAATATGACAAAAACTAAATTATCTTAAATTTGTTTTGATAATAATAATGTAATAACTAATTATCAAGAAATAAATGAACCAGGAAAATTTGAATAAATGCTGATTTAACGATGTTAGTTGTTGTTCACTATATTGATTTTATTTTATTGTATTTGTAATCGTTCAGTGGAATTTTATATTTGACTTGTGACAAAAATATACTGAAAAACTGACCTCGTTATATTACAAATTCATTTTCATATTTTATACAGTTAAAAGATGACTCTAATCTAGAGTACCTACTATGAAATTAAATTTTTTAATGCTTAATAGTCTTTTGGCAATAAATTAGAAAAAATCTGACGTGGCCACCACAAGACCTCCCGCCATACCTACTTTATTCTTTTTACCTTCCGCTTACCTGTAAAGGAAGGTATTGGAATCATGCAAAAAAATCGGGTGGTGAATTTTTAGTGAATGAGCACGAATTAGGGTCCTTACAACTCATTTTTGATAGTTTCACGATGATGTCTGTGTGTATGTGTGTGTGTATGTGTGTGTGTGTGTGTGTGTGTGTGTGTGTGTGTGTGTGTGTGTGTGTGTGTGTGTGTGTGTGTGTGTGTGTGTGTGTGTGTGTGTGTGTGTGGTCAAGGGGTGTTAGTCGCATAACTCAAATACGAATTACCCGAAAATTTTGATATTTGGTATTTAACATTTGTATATAAATTGGAAGAGCTCCCTAGATTTTGGTACAAATATCTTCATCGGAAGTGATATTTTTTGAAGATTGAAAAGGTTAATTGTCAAAATTGTATATAAATTTGGAAAAATATAGTATTTATTTGTAATGAGAGTAAGAGGAAAAGTTATTTGCAACTTACGTTATAAAAAAATTGTCTTTATCTGGTAGCATTAAAGAACTGCAGTAAAATTTAAAAAATAAATTTATCAAATAAAACGTTGATATCTTGTAATCCATGATCGGTTGATTTTTGTTTCTGCGTAAAAAATATTGACAGGTGAGACGGGTGACAAGTTGGCATACTAGCGCTATATAAGTCCTAAGTAAGATATTAAATGTAGTAATTGAACGGAGGATGGCTTCAACACAGCAGAGTTTTCCTGTGAATTAATCTTTTTATTCAGGTGATGCAAATTTCTGTGTTTGAATATTTGAGATTTTTATTTGTATATTTTAAATGGGCACCAGATTGTACGTATACATTTCTGTTTAAAGTCGAGATATGGCGGAAGGTTGTGTGATGGCCACGTCAGATTTTTACTTATTACCTATAGGCGGTTTGCACATGAGTAGTCAGCGCCGCCCTGGGCCCTGGCGTGAAAAAATGCATTAATATTATGGTAAACCCTTTGACAGTTCGACAGTAGTTGTACTGTTTCAATTCAACCAGTTCTGTTCTAAGTTCTATAATAAAATGGTATGAGGACGAGAGATGTAAAATTTGGATTCACAGAGTAAAACGAATTTCGTAAGTAGATACCTACATAACTGTAAATATATTTTATCACGTTTTATAATCTATTTATTAATTGTATTTTGAGAATTGACGAAAAGCGCTGGGAACCAGTGCTCATTTTATTTAATTAAACATTCAAACGTGTTGTATACCTAATACTTTTGCCAAATCTCCCACTAGAGGCGCTCATGCTCGATATGTGCAAACCGCCTATACAAATATATTAATATATAATATACTATAAGTACTATTACTACTGCTACTACTCACAAATATATTTTAGTCATTTTATTTACACTGCAGCAGAAGATATAAATGATATTTTACTATTGTCACTGTGACTATCATGTCATCCTTGCATGTCATAATCATTTAAGGTGAATATCGACCGAATTTGAACGCAACCAAAACAAAACTGAACAGAACGCAACCCATAGTAAAATTTTTCCAGCATGTGATACAGACTTTTTGGTTTTTGGGTTATTAAAAACGCGTGATATAGAAATACATTTAATTTTCTATAATATATGTTTATTATCTAGCTATAATTATTTATTAAATTATTATATAAATCAGAATTAACTAAGCCTACAGTATATCTAAATTTATGTCTACATAGGATGACAATTTTTTACAATTTAAGTTCTTCTCGTCAAGCAGTTTAATTTATATAAAAGGTTACCATGGAAACACCTACACCATCACATAGCCGAAATTTGGCTAAAATGATGATTTTGTATTCGTAATAATTTATGATATAAATTATAAAATAATTATTTTGCAAAATATTGTAGTTTTTGTGATAGATAAGTTGTGGTATACAATCTATAATCATTGTATATATAATTTTAAAATGATTTGAAATACGCAAAATATCAAATTTTATATTTTAACCTATAACCCTAAATTTTAATATTTTTTTACCTCTCCCCTCATATTCTATAAGAGAGGTATTGTAATGGGTCAAAATTTTCGAGTATGAGTTTTTGGTGGATAAGCACGTTTCAGGGTCTCTAGAATACGAATTTACTATTTTCATGATGATGTCTGTGTGTGTGTATGTGTGTGCGTGTGTTTGTATGAATGTATGGACTGGCGATTTTTCGTCCACGATAACTGAAAAAGTATCAAACCTTTAAAAACCAAATTTCATATTTAAGGTTTTAATAAGAATCTTAACACCGGATAACATTTTGGTAGAAATCCGCAAACCGGAAGTAGTACTTTTTGAAGCTTGATAAAGTTTTCCTTAAATATATTGTTACATTATTTATTTATGACAATTTTTGCAATTAAAAATAAAAGAAAATATAATTATCTATGGGTACAGTTAATTATAAATACAATTTGCTGAATCTGGTAGTATTTAACAATAAAATAAAGTACAATTAATATTGTATCTTGTTGTCCATGATTTGAAATTTGTTTCTACATAAAATTTGAATGATTATGACAGTGACAGTACAGTTGACATCTTTTGCTTGCATCTTGGTTTACATTATCGTTTACATCTTACATGAACATGAAACTATTAAAATGTAAGTAAAACTATTTATTATATTAATCTCGAGATTAATAGAATAAGCAGAATTAGGCGAGAGGTCGTGTACTGGCCACAGCAGATTTTTTCTCCATATCGAGGGTAGGTACGCTAATAACCATTGTATTGTATATTTGGCAGTAGAATTACTTATAATATGTCGAACGCTTATCAAAATTGAACTTGTAATGTTGTAATATCGAAAAGAAAAAGAAAATGTGGAAAAATTAATAATTTATATTTAAAAAACTATTTGATATTTTGCTTTGAAAATTTTCTATACTTTCGTCTAATGAATGTTCTATGTAATATTATTTTTTATTTTATTACATTATATTACCAGAATTTATGAATATTATTTTTTATTTTATTACATTATATTACCAGAATTTATGAGATAGAAATTATTCTATAAAGTTAATATTTATAATTATTTGTTCGTTTTGAAAACAAAATGGTACGTTTTATATTTATAAATATCATAAACTATGTAAATATAAATTTTTACCAGGAAACAGTTATAAGTTTTTAAGAAAAGCATCAAAAACCGATTTTGTTACACATTTTATTTTTTTTCTGAAAAATTACAAGTTTAATTTTGATAAGCGTGGAAGAGGGTATAGATGACCATATAATTTACAACCACCTAATTTTTTCATTACCGGGTTTGATCCCGTTTCCGAGTAAATATTAATTAAAATTTTTACTACCAATTTTCGTGTTTAAATAATAAATAAATGTTCAACATTTTAAATTATTTAGATAATAGAACTCTATTGCTATTAATATTTGCATAATTGATAATTCAGTTTGTTAATTTTTAAACCGAAAAACTACAATAAAAAATTTCATTTTCAAATTAGGTTGCGTTCAATTTTCGGTTGCGTTCAAATTCGGTCGATATTCACCTTAAATTTTACGTACTAGTAACAAATGATACGATCATGGACTACAAGATACCGAAATACTAAATTATAAGTATTATACTTTAATTATTCTTGAATGATATCAGATATAGAAAAATTTATAAAATACCGATTGTAGGTAATAATCACATAATCTTTCATTTAAAATAAAAATATTTGTCTTAAATTAATTATTTATTGAAATATTTTTAAAAAGTGCTACTTCCGGTTTGTAGATTGAAACCAAAATTATATTGGGCTTTTAAGAATCGTATTGAAACCTTAAATACAAAATTTGGTATTTTAATGTTTGATATTTTTGGAGTTATCGTGTTCGAAAAAATTGTAACATACTAACGAACGTTCAAACGAACGAACACACGCACACACGCACACAGACATCATCTCAAAAATGTGTAATTCGTATTCTAGAGACCCTAAAACGTGCTTATCTGCCAAAAACTCATACTCGAAAATTTTGACCCGTCACAATACCTCTCTTATAGAATATGAGGCGAGAGGTAAAAACAGTCTTTTTCATATTATAACAACAAATTTAAGAAAAACAAGGTAGGCTTGCTGTCATAGCTTAAAACGTGTTTCAAGAAAAAGCATCTAGATTCCAATCTTGATTTGCTTGTTTATCGATGCTAAAAACAATATCAATAATAAACGCAACTACGGGAGGCTAGAGTGGCCTTAGCCCCCCAAAATAAAATTAGCCCCCTTCAAATAATTTGTATAAAATACAAAATTTGAAACACATACCTGACTGCCAAATTTAATGCGGGTTAAAGTAAACGTTATTGTTACTTTTGTGTATTATTTTGATTGTTTCTACTTTTTCCTATAACGTCATAATCAATGAATTAATGAACGAGTGTAGATTCGGTAAAAAATTATAGTGACACCGTCGCTCTATTTTTGAATTCTATTTATAATAGAAACCTGAAATATTTACTGGTTGCGGATTTACAAAGTTACACTCAAAATGACAATTTAACCACTTTTTACTTCCTTGTACGGAGTAAAAAGGAAGTATTGTAATTGCGAAAAATTACTATAATAAAAGCTTAAGGAGGTTGGGGACTCCTGCATTGGCGTACCCAGACATTAGCCGTGGGGGCGGACATGAAAATAAAAATATTTTTCATAATGAAAAACAAAATTCGTTGACGCGCGTTGGCCGATATTTCAATTCATTTAGTTGCGGTGATATATTTTTACTTATTCACTAATCAAAAAAATGTTTGACATGGTTACATTTTTTAGATTAGGTACTTGCAAATGGTTTAGAAAATGTGTACAAAATCTTCACGAACTTATTTTTATAGTTTACAGGAAATATTAATACAAGTTCTATGAATTTTTCATCGTTTTATCTAGATTAATTCTAAGTGTAAATTCAACTATATTTCAAATGTTTCTATAGGAAATAAAGTATATTATTATTATTATTAAATATCACTTTACTGTCGGCCTCGTTGTGTTTTTAATAATTTTTATAATTGAGATACTTTGACGCAATAAGTTGCTGCAAGATCATATAATCTGAACAAATTGATTGTATGAATTTGGACTCACTTTTGTTGAAACCGCACGACTGGATCTTGCTTTAAGTCACTGATATCAATTAATTTTCCCTTTTCCTTGACTTCTGGATGCCGTTTCATCATAAGCCATCCGCAGTGGGAAAAGAAGAACCCTCTCTTAGCATTGTGGGGGTCAGCATCTGTGTCCGTGAATTTGTGGTGCGTTCTGTGATCCCAAACCCATTTTTCAAGTGAATACTAAATACAAAAATATATAAATAATTATATAACACATAAATAGGAATTTACATAGAAGAACACTTATGAACAAATTTAATGCAATAAAGAAATCAAAACTTAATTAATAAAGAGTTGCAAATAGAAAATATTGGTGTTGAAAGTCAAAGAGGTTCGAATTAGAAAATTTGTCTGGTTTCTTGAGGGACTAAAATCACGTGAAGGAATTTAATGTGGTGGAATTATCTACAAAAGTTCTGTGCAGTTTTACAAATGTGATGTACCTAAAACAAATATAATGAAATCCATATAAAATTTTACTTAAATTTTTTAGGTTAAGGCCGGAATGTAGCTGTCCACGATTTCGTCTAGAAAAAGGAGAGATATATACAGATTTAGTGTGTCGAACAAATGCAGCAATAGCGAACGCGCTCTAAAAGTGGCATCGTATTTGTATATATGATATTGTATTTATAAGACAAAAGAAATAATCAAACGCGTTATTTATATACTGTATAACATGTTACCTACAGTGCGACACATGAATGTTAATAGATTTTGTATTTAAAATGCCCTAAATTAAACATGTAAAAGTAGTATTTTTCTCTTTATTCGGCATTTTTACCTCTCGCCTCATATTCTATAAGAGAGGTATTGTAATGGGTCAAAATTTTCGAGTATGAGTTTTTGGTGGATAAGCACGTTTCAGGGTCTCTAGAATACGAATTTACTATTTTCACGATGATGTCTGTGTGTGTGTGTGTGTGTTTGTGTGTTTGTGTGTTTGTATGAACCGACGATTTTTCGTCCACGATAACTTAAAAAGTATCAAACCGTTTATAACCAAATTTCTTATTTAAGGTTTTGATAAGTATCTTAACACCGGATAACATTTTGGTAGAAATCTGCAAACCGGAAGTAGTACTTTTAGAAGTTTGGAAAAGTTTTCCTTAAATATATTGGTACATTATTTATTTATGACAATTTTTGCAATTAAAAATAAAAGAAATTGTGATTATCTATGTGTACAGTTAATTATAAATACAAATTGCTGAATCTGGAAGTATATAACAATAAAATAAAGTACAATTAATATTCTATTTTTTTGAAATTCCAGTATCTTGTTGTCCATGATATGAAATTTGTTTCTACATAAAATTATTATGACAGTGACAGTACAGTTGACATCTTTTGCTTGCATATTGGTTTACATTATCGTTTACATATTACATGAACATGAAACTATTAAAATGTAAGTAAAACTATTTATTAGATTAGTAGAATAAGCAGAATTAGGCGAGAGGTCGTGTGGTGGCCACAGCAGATTTTTTTAAAACAATACTATGAAAAAATTTGGTAAAATCGATGCGTCGCACTGTAGAATGAATATTAAATATTGTCGTAAAAAAATTTCAATGATCTTATGTTAGTATTAGATTCAATATTATACAAACCGTAGAGCACTGTTTTACCTCTTTCTCATACAGCTACATTCCCGACTAAATATCCAATAAAATTCTTTCATTTCTGATCACGTGTACGAAATTGACCAATGAATACAACATTTAACTGAAAGTAACCCATGGGACATTATCACTTATGTCAAATATGTTGCTAACTTACAATTATTTATGTTCATTTTTATATTTATAATAATAATTGAATAAAAATGTCATTTGCACGTTTTGGCAATGAAAATTATACTTCAATTAATACAATTTTCTCTCCGAATAACCCTCGACCATTGATAAATACTATTGTGACAGCTACCTCAAGCACATTGCTTTTAGGTTAACAGCTCTCCGCCTGCGTCGGGCGGTTACCAAGCAATGTGCTTTCGGAATGTCACAAAATTATTTCGTAATTATCAATGTCCTTGGGTTATTATAGCTGATAAGTATAATAGCTATTTATGTAACAAGTAAGGAAACGAAGGTCGTTACCTTACGTATGTGAAATTTGCAGCACGAGGCGCAGTCGAGTTCTATAAACACATAAGTAAGGTAGCACTGAGATTCCTTACGTGTTGCATACAAAAAATTCTACTTTCGTTCCAATAATTCAATTTTGTTTTTCAAATTATGAAATTTTGATATCTAATGGCATAAAGACATTTTGACATTAAAACAAAAACATCCAAATTAGGTTATCTAAAATTTTTAATTGAGTTTTTAAAATTTAAACTGCATAAAATATGCCATTGCAAGTCAAAACCATTTCATATTGAAGTTTCTTTACAATATGTGTAATATTTTAAATAAATGTAGTTTTATGTGTGTACACCTTATTAAATAAAAAGTGTGAAATAAAGAACATTGCGTGAAATAATGAAGTTCATAACCTAACGAAAATTAGTGAAATAAGTGTTTATTACCTAACGAAAGTAGAAAAAATTGCAATTTTTTTAATTATTTATAGTTTTCTGAATAGGGTTGTCAAAAAGTATCAGAAATCTAGAATATTTCAATCCGGAGAGACCGGTATCCCGGATAGGTATACCGGATTATCCGGATACGGTATCCGGACAACCCGGTATATCTATCCGTTTTCCGGAATCTAGGTAAAACAGGTATATAACACGATGGATAGTTTGTAAAATACTTCAAAAAAATATTTACTTCGAGGTTAGAGCATATACGTAATACTTAAACGTTGCTGATTTAAAAAAGTTTAACACGTGGAAGCAAATAAACACAGTATTATACTTTATACGAATCTAGATTTTTAAAAATATGAAGGAAAGTAATACATCGGATTTTGCAGTCAATCAATACTAATTTTTATTTTATTTAAATCGTCGTTCCAGCTATTTCTACTACTTGTAGCAGCCTTTATTATTATTTTTTTAAAAATATATTCTAAATTTAAATTTCACGATTAGGTGGCTTTTATCACAGTAAAAAAGTTTTTAACAAATTACTCCCAACCTATTAATCCTATAAATCTAAAAAAATACCTACCGTATAAAGACAAAGACAGTAAAAAACTAGCTACAATGTCGAATTATTTAAATTGTTATTATTATTATTTATAAACAATTAAATAATAATAATTCTGAGATAATCTCTTCGTAACTCTTATGGCTGGTTTATGATGGATTTAATTTATAAAATTATATTTACAAATTTAAATTTAAAATTTACGATTATCTTCTTGTTTATAGTGAATTATAAATATTAAATTAGATGACAGATAATTTAGTTCTATCCTGTAATGAATTAAATGTTACATTTTTGTCTTTTTTATATTTATCTATATTTTCTTACATAATATGAATCTTATTATATCCATATTTCTGAAATTCATTTAACAAATCGACAATCACAAGTCATTTTTGTGAAACTGTCAACGTGAACTGCCTCTTTTCGTCTCACTATGATCAATTTCTTTAAAATACTGTGATTGGACGCATTTACAAATTTAGATTTAGAATAATAATAATAATAGTATTTATTGCATAAGTAAAAAAATTTACATCGCAAAAGTCAGACAGGTTATA
Source organism: Agonum fuliginosum (assembly GCA_947534325.1). Lineage (NCBI taxonomy): Eukaryota > Metazoa > Arthropoda > Insecta > Coleoptera > Carabidae > Agonum > Agonum fuliginosum. The sequence continues at coordinate 7,920,688 of OX384033.1, forward strand.
AGATTAACACAATTAATTGTAATCAGTAGCAAAATACTCATTTAAACTATAAAATACGTTTTTCAATAAGAATGATTTCAACATTGACTTAAATACAGAAAACTTAATAGTATCTTTAATAGAACTAGGTAAGTGATTATAAACTTTTAATCCGAGCACATTAGGAGAATTTTTAGTCTTTTGTAGTTTTGCAAATGGTACTCTTAAATTCTTATGGTTTCTAGTAAGCATATATCCATGCTGTGAATTAGTAGTGAATTTGTTAAAGTTTTGATATATGTAGCAGCAAACATCCAATATGTACAACTCAAACAAAGTCATTATTTTAAACTTTATAAAGAATTCACGGCACGACTGAGATCTATTTATGTCGGCAATGCATCTAACTATGCGCTTTTGAACAATGAAGACTTGATTGGCAAGTGTAGAACTACCCCAAAATCGGACACCATAACGCAGTCTTGATTCAACCGTGGCATGATAAAATACCAATATCTGTTCAAGATTCAAAACACTTTTTAGATGTCTAACTTGAAAAGTTACAGAGTTTAATTTTGAACTTAGTTCTTCATAATGTGGTCTCCAAGAACCAAGTTCATCCATCCACATACCTAAGAATTTGGTTTTTGGAGTATTCATAATTGATTTGTTATTAATGCAAAGTTCTATATTTACATCATTAAGATATAAAATATGTCCATATTTTAAATGTAAATTATAAATCTAAATTCATCATGAACCTGCAAAGGCAGATGTGTATCGTTTATATTTCTAAATCTAAATTCGTAAATTAAATCCATCATAAACCAGCCATTATTGCGTTGTAAATTTAAATGTTTGTATCACATTATTATATAAAATTTTGAAATAGTAGTCGAGTAATTTGTTAAATAAATTTAAAAATTGCATGCGCGCTAGACAATTAAATTGAGTATTTTCCAAACAAGAATGGAGCGAAACATAGCAATTAGATAAATAGAGACAACATGTGCTAATAAAACATAGGCTGTCAGTGCGGATACCTGAAATATCGGGGATTTGTGAGCTAGCAGCGCTGAGCAATAAAACCCCCTTAAGTATAATGTTTAGAGGGATTCGAAATTAATTTTTTTTATAGTTACCAACAAACAAAACCATTATACTAAATTTAGAGACTTAAATTATTATAGGTTAAATCGATTACTAATCTTAATTTCTTTTGTTACAGGAATGCAGAAATGCTACCAAATGTTATTTTTGTGGTGAGTTAATTCATTATATTTTTTGAGATTCTTTTGGGCTTAAATATGTTTTATGGTCTAAATGTCAAAAATTCAAAAATTTTAATAGGAAAATTAAATATACCTACCTACAAAAACTTTATTTATGACAATTTAAGCGTTTTAACTTTAATATTTCGTCTATTTTTACTTAAAAATTTCGAATATCATAAGAAGTTTTAAAAATTGTCTAAATATTCAAAAATAAAATGTTGGCTGATTTGTGTTTAAAATTTAAACAAAAATCTTATGTCTAATAATTATTCTTGATATCAAATATTAATTCCTGGATCTATTACAAAGCAATCAAAATGTCAATTTATCAACAAATTAAAATAATTTTAAAGTCAAAATAGTGTATTAGATTATTCGAAATTGCATTTGTTTAAAGTACTTACAGAGAGCCTTTCGAAACGGAATCGAAATTACATTACATAACTTTTGAGAAACAATTTCCTCGTGAATTTTGATATAAATATTTAAATAAAATGATTATCAATCCAGGTTGGTTAGTTAAGTTTTTCGTTTTTCTTGAGAATTTCAAAATATGAAATATGTATTGTTCTATATTTTGAACTAAAGCAAACATATCATTTATTTATTTAATTTTTCAACGTGAGAAAATCTATGTATTATCATTAGGTATTTAAAAATATTGAATATTTCTGAACATATAAAGTACATTGTTTTTATTTTTTATCATGTAATAATTGACCTTATTTTAAAACAATTGATAATACATAAATGTATTTAAATAAACTTGAATTTACATTACATGACTTGGCTTAAATATTTACTAATAATGAAATATGTATACGTAGGTCTACATTAATATTGAAACATCAATTTTATTATTCCAGTTAATTTGTTATTGGCGTTTGCAAAATTGCATTTTATGTATAACAAGAGTGTCAAAGTAATAATTAAATTTGTAGCACAAGGCTTGTAAAACGAGTGTTTTAAATTCACGAGTAGGTATCTACAATACTAGTACTGGTACATAGGTTTAAATAGGATTAAACAAGTATTTATAGAAAATCATTTATCAAATTTTGTTCTTTTAAATTGTTTACTCACTACTCAGCAATAAACTGTTATTTTGGCCTTTAGAACACGTTGCTAATGGCAGATTATAAAATTTCATTTATCAACAGGATTATTTTTTATATGCCTGCTAGTTAAAAATAAACTACTTATAAAAATAATTATTGAAGTCTGTAGTAGGAAATTAGAAATCCAGTCAATATTATTGAAAGGAGACCTCAAGAAATTATTATTGCGATGAATTTTTTTTAAAGAAGTACCAGTTTTTTAAATATTTGAGATTTTACAGAGCTATACTTTTATGTCACAATATTACGTTCTCTTTATGACTCTCTCTATCTCTCTTGCATATCTATCCTATTCTGAATTCATTCTACATGTACGACGTCTAACTGTTATAATTATGTCAAGCTAACCCAAAGAAGTGGGATTATTACTGGAATGCCCTTTGCTAAATCCAAATTCTATTTTCAATAATAGTAAGAAATAAAACAAAAAACATAATAACAAGAAACAATCAACACGTTACTTCTGTGAAGTTATGTTAATAATCTAAAATAGAGAATTGAAAGATATGTTGAATAACATAGGTCTGTCAATCATACGAGTGGTACTAAAACGCAGGATCAAATTTTAGAATGCAAAGAAAAGAAAATTCTAAATTGTATTTTATATATCCTAAAATTTAAAAATAGTTGAATTTACTTGATTTAATTTGGACACCAACCTCACTGTTTATACTGTCTATACATCTACTCACAAAAACTTAAAAATTAATTACAGCCTTACTAAAAATACTTCTATTTGCTTTCAAACAACATCAAGTTTCATAAAATAAAATAATAATAAAAAAACGGTGCAGATCTCTATTATTATTAATGATTTTAAATTATACTTAGTAGTAAATGACTTTCCAGTAAAATGAACAAGAACTTATGCAGCAAAATTGTTTATAAAATTAGTTTGGTAGTAAGAGAAACATTACCTGTCCTGCTATCATATAACAACACATTAGAAATATCCTTAGAGGAGGTTTGGCTTTGTATGTTTTGTGTGTCCATAATCTGTGCGCTCCTACTGATACTCCTAGTCCTCCTAAATTACCTATTGCTATTCCTGAAACAAATTCAATTATCACTAGAGTGCAGATTATATGCAAGAAAATGTTATTGAAATATGCATGCAATATGCATTGAAATAATGCCAAAATATGCTCAATATATGCGCAAAATATAATAAATATGCTATATTTTACAAATACATAAAGCAGATTTGCAACTTAATTTTATTTATTTTAACTAAGAATTTATTTTATAAATCAGAAAAATGAAGTAGATTTTGTCATGTTGCACAAGAATATTACATAAAATAAGCAAAACAACGTACAACTTCTGGAATACGATTAAGTATAAATGAACACATAATTTTTGAGAAGGGCGGCATGTATTAATTTATCCACTGTTACTAGGTGATATAAAATTTTAGCGAAAATTAACGATATAACCCGAATATAAACTTTATACCCAATTTTAAATTTTAAAAATTGAAATTTTGGTTTAAAAGGTCGGTATGAAATTTACAGTTGTATGCATTTATAATAAAAATATGTAAAAAATAACTAAAAAATATGTAAAATATATTTAATCTATTTTTGTATGCAAACATTTGCAAACATTTGCAAAAAATGCGAATATGCACAATAACGCAATGTATGCAAATGCATATATAATCCCCACTCTAATTATTACATTGACGTATGCGGTGCTATATGATGATGTCATAAGAGGCTGCTTGCATGATTTTTACCTCCCGCTTACCTGTAAGGGAGGTATTGAAATCATGCAAAAATTCGGAAAGTGAGTTTTTAGTGGATGAGCACGAATTATGGTCCATATACAACTTATTTTTGGTAGTTTCACTATGATGTCATATACATAACCAAAATAAAAGCTATTAACTCATTTAGAAAATTAAAGATAACAATAATTATTGTTGACCGTGTCTCAAATTGATATTATTAATTTGCTAAGCAACCGTTGAAAGGTCTTCTTTTATCAACGATCCCAGATCAAATGTATTTAAAATGTATGTTACACTGTAGCATTGTATGAGTTTTTGATCAAATAAAAGTTTGGTCAAATTTCTATGCAACTTACTAAAAATAAATCGAAATATGTTATGAATAAAAAATGTTTAAATTTAAAAAATCTAATGTGGACACCACATGACTTCCTTGTACGCCTATTAAACTTTTCTTAATAGGTAACTAAAATGTAGAATAATATAATAATATAATAACCGTATTTGATTTATGCGGTAAATACAAAAAAGTACCTAGAGTAAAGTGCTCTTTTGGCACGGACGATCGCAACCAAAAATATGAGGTGATCAACTAGATGCAACATGAGTCTCAAGTACAAAATTTCAACTATCTACGACATACCATTTTAGATTAATGCGAATAATACCAAATACTGACCCTTTGGCACGGACGATCGCAACCAAAAATAGGAAATGAACAACTAGATGTTATAACAGTCCTAAATACAAAATTTCAACTTTCAACGTTTAACCGTATTTGAGTTATGCGACACATACGTCCGTACGTCCGTACGTACAGACGTCACGACGAAACTAGTCCTAATGGATTCAGGAAACGTCAAAACTAATATTTCCGTCAAAATCTGAGAACCGAAATTTTTCGCGATTACAATACTTCCTTTTTACTCCGTACAAGGAAGTAAAAAATAATGCTGGTTACACGTTACACGTCATCAAACATTGATATACACCAATTAGTAAGAGTTAAGCCTCATTCACATGAGCATTTAGTTTAAATTTATGTTTACCTACGTTTAAGAAATTTAACTAAATACGAGCATTCACACGTCCCACTTCCAATCACTGTGAATGCTCGTATTTAGTTAGATGTATTCAAACTTTATTAAACGTAAACATGAATGTAAACCGTAGAACTAGATGCTTATGTGAATGTGGCTTCAGAATGACATGAAATTACTCCGATAAGCCTATAACACACGTTTGACGTTTTAAACTAAACGTAAATTCAGATATCTAATAAAAGTTGATTTAGTGTACCACTTGAGATCCAAACTTTTTGTCAAACTGCAAATTATTTCATCTTTTGTGGTAATGCACAGGAATCGCTTACAAACACTTACAATGCAAAAGAAACTTCCGGACTTAAACTGAACCGTAATAGCATAAAACGTACCTGTTTTGTTTTAGTGAACCCGGAGCCAAATGAGAACTGTATAACTAATTAAATAAAAATTTGGAAAACTTAACCACACACAAATGTTTTATAAACTGGTTTGAAATAGTTTAAGGATCATTAAAGTGTAGTTAAAATTATATTAAAATTTTATTTTAGTTATAGTTTAACTAAGATTGATTTTAAATATTAATTTTCGTCAAGAATTGAAATAAATATTGACAAAAAATAATTAATGTTTATTTTAATACTTTTTTAACTGAAACCGTTTATTTATAAGATAAAAAATGTTTTTAAAGGCGCTCATTCTAATCTACTCATTAATTAATATATAGGTATATTTAAATATTATTGGAGTTATATAGGTAACTATTAATTCAAATTTATCGAGGTTATAAATATAGGACTGTTTAAATATCGTAGGTAAATAAACATAAACATAATGTGGGCAATTAGGCTCAATAATTATTGGAAACGATGCTGCATTATTCCCTGTTCAAACGAGGAAAGTTTTCACTAAAAAGTTTCCTGAAAGTAAAGTGCTAGGAGCTGTCATAAAAAACTGTCAATGACGGGGAATGTATTTATTTTTATTAAATATATTTAAAATCTCTGGCTTTAATATATTTTAGGTACCACAATAAGAGAGAAAAAGTTGTTAGCACACTTGACTAGCGATTAAGAGGTCCCGAATGAGTCCAGGGTTCAAATCCGGTGATCGTGCAAATAGTCAAAAAATATTAGATTTGCTGCTGCTGCTATGAATCTAGCTTAGGCAGCTAATCTGTATTTTTTGCCATGTTAAACACATTATTTTTCGGCGATTGTTGTTAATTAATATTAATTTAGTGATTATTTTAAATATATTGATATTGATAGGTATCGGAATCAAATTATGTTGCTATGCGTATGTTGACAAAATAGGTTAGGTATGTTGATGAATTTTATAAATGTCAAATTTGTTGATTCACCATAGTAACAATTACTTTTACTGCCTAGGCTTTTTTACTACTTTTGCTGCCTAGGCACCAAAAGTGACAATTTGCTGACTGTTAGCTGTCAAAAAACAGCAATTTTAATGTCAATCGCCGAAAAATTAAATTATTGTTTATAATTTAGGCCTACGGCGCACTAGCAATTTTAAAGTTGACCAATTTAAAAGTTGCTCAACTAAAAAAGTGCTACTAGCTGTGAGCTTTGCGCACTATCGACTAGATAGTTGCCGTGGTTTTGTACTTGCACTTGTAAGTTATCAACTTATCTTGTATAAGATGGATGTTATTGAAGTAGGATGTCTTTGTGCACTAACTATTAATTTTTTAGTTGCTCTGATTAAATAGTTGCCTGTGTGCGCTACCGAATATAATTCAATGTGCTTTATTTTGGTGATTTTTAATTTGCCACAACAAAATCGCTAGTACACGGTAGGCTTGAGAGTATGAAACTTCAGTATTGAGTATCTTGTAGTCCATGATTGTTTAATATTTGTCACTACGTAAATTTGATTTGATTATGACAGTGATAGTGACAATAGTGACACATCGTTTATATTTTGTTCTGCAGTTTACATAAAATGACTAATGGCCAGTTTCACCGCTTCCACCTAAATTGTAAGTAGTCCTTAAATGAACAATATCGAATCAAAATTAAATTGTCAAATGTAGAAATAACATTGCTGTCATTAATTCGATTCGATATTTTTCATTTAAGTGACACTTACAATTTAAGTGGATGCGGTGCAAATGGCCACTACACATATTTGTGAGTACTACGGTACTAGGTACCTATATAGTTTAGTAAAAAGAGTAAAGTATGGCGGGAGGTCTTGTGCTGGCTACATCAGATTTTTTTAATAACCTTTATAAAATGTATATGATTGTGTATTAAAAAATTGCAAGCGCATATAAAATAAATGTAATGCTTATAAAATTAATGCAAGCGTTTAAAATTTTTTGAAACTAATACACTTTTTTAGATTGTTTTATGTTATAAGAGCTTACACTTATTTTATAAGCGCTTGCAATTTTTTGGGGCTCATATAAAACTGCCATCTTTTAGTTTCTAGTACTGCTCTAGTGTGCATGTATCCATATAACTACAACTACCTATTTAGTAATCAACTAATCAATAGAACAGAATTTACAGAATTAAAAGAAACAACTTTTATTCGATTTTGACAGTTTTTATTTCACAAATCAATAGATCTGAACTGTTGATCTAAGGGTTTAGCTATAAAAGTATTTGAAGCCCGCACTTTCCAACATATTATTAAGCTAAGCACTGAATTTAAATGATGATCAAATGCTTAATTTCTTATTTAAATTTATTACTTACCGAAAAGAGTTGTTATCGGATTAATAAACGGAAGCACAAAAATTGTCGCGTAAAGTGCAACAATATGCAAAACTGTAATACCAAAAACGTTTGTCCATTTCACAGGCTGCTTAAATGTGAAGTAATCTTTCTTTACTAGCTGCACTATACTCGCCATGGTGTTGTTCTTAAGTGGCGCAACCATCAAGCTATCAAGACTATATATATTTATACTTGATTTTCCTATCTTAAAGGAATAATTTGAAAAAGTCTATTATTTATTTATGCACTATTCTGTATGCATAGGAATTAATTATGACGATACAATAAGTAGGAACATCTATTGTTAGACTTAATTAAAGAAAACTTATCGATACATTATATCCAAATTTTAGTGGTAATTAAATCTGGGAAGTTATGTCTTATGTCACACAAAAAGACCAAAATATACTATACCTATATATATATATATATATATATATATATATATATATATATATATATATATATATATATAGGTTTATCAAGAAAAAATTATTTCATTTTCAAATAATTTAAAAAAATACTGTTTAAAAATAAATATTGACTGATGTGGTCCGCCTTCCGCCCCTAAATATTTTGCGTCCGAAGCCCGGGCTTCTTGGGTTTCTAGGATAATACGCCACTGTCTATGTGTAAGGTATTTGGAATCATGCTAAAAATGTATGTAATATCATAATGTTTATAAGTCAGTTTTCTAGATATGTTTGGTATGACTGTGTGCTAGATTTTGTAATAAAATATTATTTAAAATTATTATAATTTGAAATAACACAAACAAAGCAAGACGTATAGCGGTAAAATGCCTATACTTCAGATACATACGTTAAGGAAAATGTTGTTAAATTTGCTGATTACGAATCAAAAATATTTTCGCAAAATTAATTTCCATGTTTCCCAGTCAAAATTTTTGTCACTGTCTCTGGGTGGAGTAATTATTGTTTCATTAAAAATAATTAAATTTTGTTTGTTTATTTTACAAGTGTAATATTTAAGATGTTGATTACCTACTTATGTTATTTGTGGTTAATAGGAAAACGAATCCAGTGCAGTACTACAAAAAATGCTGCACGTAAACAACCCTTAATTTTTCGAATTAAATTTTTTTTGATTCGTAATCAGCATATCAAACAACATAATATATGTATTCTATGTTCTCGTAGTTATGAAACACCCTATATAAATTTAGTGATTCAATGAATCCATCCCACTTGACATGAATCGTCCATGGGATGTTTAAAAATATCTTATTCTTGTACTTTAAGTGATGTTACGTAAGTCTATCCTAGCCACATCCTGAGTACGATCACAAATTACATACTCAATACAAACATCTCAGAGAATTACATGGGATGCATAATTGTGATATTATTACCAAATTACAACATTGGGATGTAACATAGATAATGTTACCAAGGGCGGACATTAGCAATCGCAAAGATACCTATTATTAGGATATTAATGGGCAAATATAGCAAGTAACAAGCCGGGATGTTCATTCTTGAAATGTTCTGGGGCTTTTATTTTGTCAAGTGGGATACTACGAAATCTAAAAGTAATTTGGTGGTTAATCGTTATAGCTAAATAATACGTTTCTAGAGATTATGTTCCTTCTGGTGTTTAAAATTAGGTTTTTATTAATTTTAAATTACCTATACTAAACAAATTTAACATAATAGTTTCAAATGTCATAAAAAATAATTATGTTTGTCATACAAATTTCAGTGTTAATTATATTCATTTAGAATAATTAAATTTTAATTATAAATTTACAAATTTAGTTTAAAATGAAAATGATGACATCCTGCCTTGAGGCAACGGTTGCTATCTGAAATTGTTCTTCTATAATTTCGTTGCAAACTTGTACTGTTTTATAATTATTGATTCGAATTCAAGTTAATTTAACGGGCATATTTGATACGATATTGGAACATTCTTATTCTTATTTGTATTCTATGATTGTGCAGAAAATATTACAGAACCGGCATGAGCGATCCATTGTTTGGGAATAATTATATTTACCGTTGACCCACTACCGAGTACTTCCCACCACAGATTGCAATGAAAATTAAACCGAAAACACGCACTCTATGAGTCTTGTGTGCTTAGCGCTTAGAACCAGCTCTTTATTTTATAAATACCGTATTAGATATTAGATTACATACATACTACGTAGGTCCAGTTGATTATTGATTTCTTTAAAAATAACATTTTAAAAACATTATATGACTGTTCATATGTACCTATTTCCTGTTTTTCTGTATCGTGATATACAAATCCTCTAGGTCTAATGACATAAATATTATATATAAAGATTTATCTCGTGGGGAATTCCTTACTTTTCCCACTAGTATAGTAAATAAATTACTCCTTCCTATATAGATACTTTATCCTTTGACGTAAACGAAAGCCACAAAATGTCATTAGTAGAGGTTTAACCAAGATTATTTTTTTTCATTGATGTGTATTTTAAATAGGCGATTAAACGTTAAAAGTCGCACGTAGCCTTTTGGCAGCCACGAAACACCTAGCTTCTTACATGCATAATGCATATTGAAAATGTTTTTTTTAGTTACCGATATTTTATATCTAGAAACTAGAAATATGCCAATTATTACTGCATAAATCTTAGACCGGGAGCTCATGACAGGTGATTTCATACAGCATGCCTTTTGGAGAATAGAATATTGACTCTATGACAACAAAGAAAAGCGAGTAGGTACTAAACCCTTGCACGCTTTTCGGTCATATGGAAAATTGTATTTTTCCACTTGCACAAAAAATTTGTGTTTTTCTCTGATTTATTAATGCATCAAAAGAAACTTAAACACATTTAAAGTCTTAAAAATTCTAGACCTGCGATTCGCAGGATCCCAAAGGGCACAAACGGTCACGTGGTCTTGTAATTAAAAAAAGGTTTTCCACGTTTTCATACAGCATGCCGATGAAAGGAATTAATATTTGTGTCATAAAACATCTAACAAAATTGGCATGCAGTCCTCGTTGGCACAAGGGTGGAAAATTTCGGAAAAGTTTTGTGCAAGTGGAAATGCAATTTTCCATATGATCGGAAAGCGTGCAAGGGTTTAATACCCGTTTTTCTATGTTGTCATAGGGTCGATGCTATCCTCCAAAAGACATGCTGTATGAAATCGGAGACCATCCCCTGTCATGAGCTCCCGGTCTATTTTTTTTTTTTTGACGAGACCTGGATTATATTTTGACTACGGTGGATAACCCTATTATAACTAAGTATTAAACAAAAAGGTTTTTTCTCGGGAAATAGTGAGGAAAGTAAGTTTTCCCTCTCTAGAGAGGAAAGTAAGCACTGTTGCCACCAGTGTTATTTTACGATGAAATATTTTTAAAATTGTGAGTAATTTTAATATTTTATTGATAATTCCATACTTGTATAAAGTAAAGTAAGCTATAAACAAAACACAATTTTATTGCTTTGACAACGGGTAAAAAGGAAGGTAAATTTTTGCAAGTGATAAATAGTTATTTGTTCAACTACAGAGGAAAGCGCTTCTTTTCCCACTCGAGGTCGAAGTTTGTGTCACGAGCGAAGCGAGTGAGGCAATCGAGCGAGAGTGGAAAGGGACTTTTCTCTCGTCTTAGACACAACATTTTTTTCACGACATATTTAAAAACATTGTAAATGTAGAAGAAACACATTAGAAGTTAGGTTATAACTGCCATCTGTCAGAATGACGTTTAAAAGCAACGAAATGTTTCACTGCGGCCAATATGCCAAATTAAATTTAAGTTGTAAAATCGTGAAATTGTAGAAAAAGAAAGTATAAAATGTAATAATAAATGTTAAATAATAGTTTACAGTATATCACTATAATATCAGAATTTTCAATAAAATAATACATTTACTTACAATTTTTGAAATGTTTCATCGTAAAATAACACTGGTGCTAACACTGCTTACTTTCCTCTCTAGAGAGGGAAAACTCACTTTTCTCACTATTTCGCGAGAAGAAAATTATGTTTTCTCCGCATGTCGTGAAAAAACCTTATTTTCCTTTCTTTTTAGCAACCAAACAAAACACTAAAATGTCATTTGCTTCATTAATTATAATAATTGTCAGTAAAATGATTAGATTTTGGGAATATTTGTGAAGAAGAACCAAAAGAGTCGTTAAGTTATCTCATTGAATTACACTCGAGCATTTTATTTCCTCCGAATAAATTTCTGTTTGGCATCTCAACCTTGTCACCTGACAGCAATTTGACTCGAAAAATTGTTTTAAAATAAAATCACTCCACCTACGGTGTCGTGATTTTATTGAACAATTTTTCTTTTCAAATTGCTAGGCAACAAGGTTTCAATACAAACAGAAATTTATCCGGCGAAAAAAAGCTCTTATGTAATTACAATTGATTATTTCACTCATCATAAATTTGACCAATCAGATTGTCTTATTTTTCATTGTTTTCCAATTTAAATAAGTGATTAAATGGCACCATGCTATGGCTACAATGGTTACGTATAACAACAAAATTTGTCAGATGTCAGATGGATGTCAGAATCAACGTATGATTGCAAAAAATCTTCCTATTAATACTGTAAGTACACATAAAACTATGAGTTCATGAAATAATCTTAACATATACCCCTCGTGCTAAAGAATTGAATCGATAAATTTGACGTCTGGCTTATTCAAAAAATTTTGCTTTAAAAAAAGTGTTATCGTACATAATAATTTTAGATAAAATCCCTCGACCTGCGGTCTCGGGTTTTTTTCAAATGATTATGTACTCAAACACTTTTTAAGCAAAATTTATTTAATAAGCCAGACATGTCAATTTTATCGATTAAATTCATTGCACTCGGGATATAACTTATGATAATTACACTACTATATATAAGAAGCCATGAAAACAGTCCCTTTTCGTTATTACAGCGGATAAAAAAATCTGACGTGGCCATCACTAGACCTCCCGCCTTGACACTGTAATATGTGAATTTGGATTTGGTTAGGCTACTTTTTGTAATTTTTGTTATAGTTCTTCAAGCAAAGTACCGATTCCTATTGGCATTGAAATCAAATTAGCACTTTGTAGATAAATTTTTTTTATTATTACCTTATATACAGTTATAATAATAATAATGAATCGATGATACTTCTTGACTGAATACGTTTAATGGAAGGATGAAAACTTAATGAAATTCAGTCAGTTTTTAATTTATTATATTTCGGCTCCTATAGGTTCTAAGTTTCAACACAGTTAATAATATATTTATATTTAAAAATGGTGTCACAAAAATTTCAGAAACTGTGTATACGTCTGTTCATCTATCACATTGACATTTCATTTTTGTTTTTAAATTTTGTTCCAATGTTATGATTTACAAATCGTGGTAGGTAAAATTACAAATTTTTGAAAATTAATTTTCCTTTATTGGTAAGAGATATAGAAACGATGTTAAATAAATAATGTAAAAGATAATTTGTTCTTTCAAATGTCGAATGACAAATTGTAACTATCGCAGTATTTCCTATATTTTTTGCAAAAAATGTTAAAATGCTTCAAGAAAATACCATTTCCGGTTGGCAGATTTTTACCAAAATCTTATCAGCTCTTCATTAACATATATAAATGTATATTGCAAAATATTAGAATTTTATGTTCAGTAGAATTTGAGATAATGAATCAGAACGAAAGACTATAGTAGGCGCACATACAGACTTCCATACATACACACACACAGACACACACACACACACACACACACACACACACACACACAC